>JAJMEP010000063.1:0-51328 GCA_030574195.1 Groenewaldozyma auringiensis
ACGTCAGGTTAAAACGCCGAGAATAGCCGTTGCATAGAGAAATGCTAGGGGAAAGAGAGTAGGGTAGAGCAGGAAAAAGCAATAAGTAGAAAAAAAACTTTTTTTGGAAAAAGAAAATGGAATAAACGGAACCCCCATCTCATCATACGTGGTCTCGGGGCCCAGCAAATGGAGAAGCATTTAAGAATTTTGATCTAACCTCCACTCTCAGGAGCGGCAAACAGTCATCTGACATGGTGTGTCACTTTGAACACTTGTAATGTTAATGCCAGAAGTTTATTCGTTTGAAGCAAAAATCTTGGGACCTGAAAGTTTAAAAAAAGTTCACCAAAAGTACCACCATGTGGATACATCATTACTTCGTGGGACACATGCCAAGGCATATCCCAAGTGCAATGATGACTTAAATGGGAATTAATTATTTGATCCCAACGTCATCCCATGCTACAAATGGACATATTGACGTAATACCGTAAAGCACAGAGTTCAAAGCGCCCTGGATTTTAGCACACCAAGTTCAGAAGACAGCTTTTAGCAGTAATTCGTGCGTATTGTAATAAAAACTCGACAGGTCCATCTAAACCACATCAAAAAATGGACACTTTCTACCTATTCAAGTAATTCAAAGGCTGAACACCAGCTCATTGTAATCAACAACCACGACTAGCACTATAATTAAATCATGTGGCCCGCCTATAAATTTTTCGGGGAGAGTGCATACACCAAGCTTGTAGTTGGGAGAAGAAAAAAAATTAGCTGTGTAAGAGAGGAGCCAAGGTTAACAACTTTTCCGCCCGGCCGGCATGGCATATGACCTTTTAATGTACTACTAACCTGTCACGCAATGTACCCTTCTGGAGCCAAGAACCGTACAAGGCGGGAGACTGATGTCACTAACGGGATCATTGTTCTGGTGAATATCCTGAAGACGTCATGGATCCTGCTTATCCCATTCTTTTAGACCGGCAGAGCCCTAATTACCGTAGACCCATCTATAAATGGGTGTATACTGAGCGCGGAAACCTAATTAATTGACCGAATTAAGCTTTGGCAATGATCTCACACATGCATGCAGAGAAAAACTTTAAAAAAATTTCACCAAAAATGGGGTCCTCGGAAGATCTTACTTCTTTTGTAGTACACGCTTTTGCAATGTATGCTATGCTGCTCCTTAAGCCTTACTCGTGCGAATCAGAGATAAAAATACCCAGTAGTGCCATATCCTACAAATGTAACATGAGTGTGAATTTTTATAGCATTACCAGAACAGCAGTTCACATTATGTAAAGTAAGGCTTCAGGACTGGTTCCACGAAACTCAAACCCTCAAACCCTCACAACTGAACTTTGAACTCAGCCCGCACGTAAACAGTACGTAACAAAAATGAGGTGTATGCATATATACGCGGCGCGCGTTAAATACCATATACATCGATGGCATCTCATAGGACTTTACACAGGATTCGCACATTTGGGATGCATAAATCAATGTATTCATTTCAACTGGTACCTTTACCGCAACAAGCCTAACTACAGAACCTTACCTGCAGCGTTCGATTCATTGCTATGACCTGTGGTGCCAGAAATGCTTATAGTAGAAAGCACTCTTGCGACCTTGATGAACTCCCTAATTCTTCATGTTGGTACCACACAACAACAGGTAAACTGGTGAGTCGTCTAAAGAAATACCAGAAAGTATTTCGCTACCTCAAAACATATATTAGCAAACTCCTGAACACCCCAACTCCTCCGTACTTGTGAAAACAACAAGGCTCCTAGAAAACGAGCCGGAAAGGTTGAATAATGGGTCTGTTTTTGCTGAATGTTGCATCACACAACTTACAAATGAAAGATTAAGCTGTTCTCAAAGTACGCTTATACGGCTACTTAAAAAACTAGTGATGGTGCCGTGCAAACGTTTGTTGCATTTATGCATGCACAGCCGTGCAATATTTATAGGACTTTTTTTTTTTTGCTATTTTAACGTTCACACACACGCACAAGCAGTACGTACAGAGTTTTTTTTACTGTTAGAACCGTTCTCAGACTTTGAATCTCAGCCTACAATATCTTCCTCTATATTTGACTTTTTTTTTTCTTTTCCACGCAAAAGAAGCCAATTCATTTTTTTAACTTATTGGTAGTAGTCAGTGCCTGGTAGTGCACGGAACTGGCAATAGAGAGGTTCCTGGTCATTTTGTATCACTATAGACGTGGATTCCAGGAATTGCGTAAATCGTGGCTGATTAATACTAGAAAGACCGAGCAAAAGGATACAAGATAGTTCTTTTTTTTTCTCAAGTCTTAATATCTGAGAGTTCTTTGGACGTTTTCTACATTGTTTCTCGATCAGTAGAAGTGTAATCTACAAGTCTCGCGAAGAGATTGTTCAAAACGACCAAGTCCGTTTATTCCACTTTATACGAACGTGTTTTTACGTGAACGCGCTCGGATTACACGCAAGAGTGTTATCCCTTTTTATTTTTTCTTTGTACAACCTTCTGTGAGTGTACAACTGGTTACTTTGTACAAATATCTTTTTACTTAAAGATACAAAGACTCAATCAAGTTTTGTTTAGCCATGTTAGTGTCGCGTTTGACTGGCTTGATTGTGAGCTGTGTCTTGCTTTTTAGCAGACCTATATTTGCCGTCTACTTGGACGTGGACAACAAAACATCTATTTACAATGCGCAAGCCTTGATAGCCCAGGGTCTTTTGGATTATTACAATGGTAACAAGTCTGGTGAAGTTCCAGGGATGTTCCAGCCACCATACTACTGGTGGGAAGCTGGTGTTGCTTGGGGGACACTGCTTGAATATGGTTACTATTCTGGTAACGACACTTACAACGATCTTGTCAAATCCAGTTTGTTATTCCAGACTGGTCCCGATTTTGACTACATGCCTTTGAATCAGTCTACTACTGAGGGTAATGATGATCAAGGGTTTTGGGGGGTTGCTGTTATGGCAGCTGCAGAAAAGAATTTCAGTAACCCCGAGGGAGACTACCCCAGTTGGGCCTTTCTTGCACAAGCAGTTTTCAACACAATGGCTGCTAGATGGGACGAAAGGTTCTGTGACGGTGGACTGAGATGGCAGATCTATTCTTGGAACGCTGGGTACAATTACAAGTCTTCGGTTGCTAATGGATGTTTGTTCAATATCGGTGCAAGATTGAGTCGTTATCTTGGTAACAATCAAACTCTTGTTGACTGGTGTGAGAAAGTATGGAACTGGTCTACCACACATGGGTTCATTGCTCCATTCAGTAACACCACTACCAACTCATTGTGTGTATTTGATGGTGCTTATATCAGCACTGGATGTCGGTCAATCTATAGACTAGAATGGACCTACAATTATGGATTGTTTATATCCGGATGTGCCTATTTGTACAATTACACTAACGATACCGTCTGGTTGGATAGAGCTACCCTGTTGTGGAACAGAGCTACAGTGTTTTTCAGAAACGATATCATGTATGAAGCGGCTTGTCAAGGAAATGGCAAGTGTAATAACGATCAAAGATGTTTCAAGGGAATTTTCTCTAGATTGTTAGCTACAACAATTTTGCTGGCACCAAGTCTCCATGATACTATCTATCCATATCTTCAGAACTCGGCCATCGCCGCGGCAGCTAGTTGTTCAGGTGGTTATGACGGGCATACGTGTGGTCTGAACTGGCTGAACATGACATGGGATGGAATGTACGGGTTAGGCGAACAGATTAGTGCATTAGACGCAATCACAACGCTTCTGATACATGACAAACCTCCGCCACTGACACTCAGTTCTGGTGCCACGTCGCAAAGTGACGGCAACGCTGGTATGAACTCTACAAGCACCCCACAAGCGTCTACGCCGTTGAAGATTGGCACGAAGGATAGAGCCGGTGCTGGTGTGATCACTGCGTTGGTTATTATAGTAATGCTCGGTGTAACTTGGTGGATGCTTATTTAAGTCTCCATGTATTCCAATTACTTTTGGCACATTTAACATATTTACCATTGCATATTTATTATGAGAGAGCTTTGGCTGTTATTTTCATGACATGTAACAACAACATTTTATATTCTATATACAGAAAATGAAGCAAAATAAAATAAACTAAAATATAAAAAAAAAATACAACCAATAAGAACCTAAGATTCCAAAAAACTCGCTTCCCATTTTAGTTTTATGTTCTGCTGAATCCACAGAATCATATGATTTTGGTGTCTTTTTTAAGGGGTTACGAGTTGAACTCATCTCCCCCTTAAGGCTTCCTGCACTAATAAAAATGCGTGGATATCGGATTTGTTCGCGTCCGATGCGCGTTATAACTCTGTTTCCCCCATTTAAGCTTTGAAGACTCAAGATCACCATATTTTTTTTCTCTCTTCAAGACCTCGGATAAATCTTTTCCAAAGTTTTTAACCACGGGGTATATTAAACAAAACAAAACAAAAAAAAAGAACAGGCCGGATTTGGTGTGGTTAGATATAATTTGGGACACACCAGTTTTTGATTTTGGTGGTTTTTAAATATACAAACAGGTCGTTTTGTGGGCTAACATTAGACACATTTATCTCAACGTGGGGGGAGTCTTTTTAGAGCCGTTGTGTTGTGTATATTTGAGATTATTTCAAAAAAAAAGGTAAAAAATTTTTTGTCTTCTATCTTTATTTCGTTCTTTTCACATTCAAAATGGTTCAGCTTCCTTTAATCACGAAAGAGGAACTAGAGCGCTCGGCTGACTCAGATAGAGTGCTTGTGACTGTTGGTAGTCGAAAAGTTTACGACGTTACCGACTTTTTGGACGGCCATCCCGGAGGTGGCGCGTTGATAGAGAAGTTTTCCGGTAAAGATGTTCTGGAAGCCATGAAGGATCTGGATTCTCATGAGCATTCCCAGGCTGCTTATGACATGCTTGACGAAGACTATCTAGTAGCGTTGGTTGCTACTGATTTGGAGGCTAAGGAGCTTATTAAAGAAGGTACTCGAGAGCTATATACGGTCCTTGACCCTGCTACTGCCATGACTATACGGACAGATTTCAGCGGAGACTATGAAAAACACAAGTTTTTGGATCTTAACAAGCCTTTACTGCCTCAAATGCTTTTTGGTAACTTTACAAGAGAGTTTTACGTTCAACAGATTCATAAGCCGCGTCACTATGGCAACGGGTCTGCTCCGTTGTTTGGAAACTTCCTTGAACCACTTTCCAAAACAGCTTGGTACGTGATACCGATTTTGTGGATCCCCGTTGATATTTATTCTATCTATTTGTGTTCTCAAGGTTTGAGAGGCCCGGTTGTCGCTGGTACGTTTGCAGCCGGTGTCTGTATTTGGACATTGTTGGAATATCTTTTACATCGATTTTTATTCCATTTGGATGACCATCTACCTCAAAACCAGATAGCTTTCACTATCCATTTCCTTTTACACGGTGTGCACCACTATTTGCCAATGGATGGGCTGAGATTGGTCATGCCTCCTGCATTGTTAATTATTTTAGCCACTCCTTTGTACAACCTGGCCCATTTGCTTTTCCCTTACTATTACGCTATGGGTATATTTGCTGGTGCATTTTTTGGGTACATTTGCTATGACTGTACTCATTATTTCCTTCACCACACCCAGTTGCCTGCTTTTGTTCAAAAACAGAAAACTTATCATTTGGATCATCATTACAAAGATTTCCAAAGAGGGTTCGGTGTGACTTCAAGTTTCTGGGACCATGTCTTTGGTACCACCTTCATTGATAGATACACTGTCAAATAAGTATTCATAGCCTAGCTAAATGTAATAATAACGGCCGTAAATCATTGTTGTCGAGAGCCATCGGATTACCGCTATTGAATTAAAATGTTCCTGCGTAATGATATAAAACGCACTAGGTATCGAGGTAGCTATTTTAGGCTTTGATTTCATCACTACTACTTTGAGTGTTACTTGATAGCACCGCTTGTAATTAATGCATTTCTTATGACGACTACTCTGGATTCCGAGAAACCCTCGGAGAGGCCTGTTGACACTTCAAATCAGCCAGAACCACCCAAAATAGAAGAAAAATTGGACCCTAAGGAAGAAAAACGGTTACTGAAAGCTTGTGAAGAATTCAAGCAAGAAGGTAATAAGGCATTCAAAGAGGACTTGGATTTCAAAACTGCTATTGAATGGTACCAGAAATCCGTGGATACATGTCCCAGCTACTTGCATGATCCATTATCTATCTATTGGGGCAACATTGCAGCTTGTCATTTCTTTTTGAAAGATTATGACCAGACCGTCGATGCTTGCACGAAAGCGTTAAAACATAACGCCGACTACACTAAAGTGCGGTTGCGACGTGCTAATGCTAATGAGCAGCTTAACACTCTAACGTCACTTCAGGAGTGTGTAGATGATTATAAAATATTAGTTGAGGCGGCGGTTGGTAACGAAAAGATTAAACTACAGTCTAAATTGAACGCTCTTGATAAGACTTTATCTGAAAAACAGAAAAGGGAGACTGAAGAGCTGATTGGCAAATTAAAAGATATGGGTAATGGATTGTTAGGTAAATTCGGTCTAAGTTTAGATAATTTCAAAATGACTCCTAATGGTCAAGGTGGATACTCAATGTCAATGGAATAAGCTGTTCTCGTTACTATTTATTATTATTAGCTCAATAAATCAAATGCTTCAAGATCTTCTGTGGTCAAATTGGCAAAATTATCTTCATCTGTAGCCGGATATGGAACGTCTCGCAAATCTGTAGTTGGATATGTGTAAAATTTTTCCAAGTTCATAGGTTCGCTTGATTTTGATTTTTGTGTATCCTTTTCAAAGATGTCCATAGGACGACTCCTGGCAAGCGCCTTTGTAGTAGGTTCCCCCATTTCTTTGCTTATAAGAGAAATTGATGGTCTTGAATTTGCAATTGCCGATATTTTGCCCTTTTCAAGATTCTGTAAACGGGTTTTGGTTGCCAATATTTGACTAATGATTTTGGAAGACTGGTCGTGTTCCGCTTGGTTTCGCAAACCATCTGGTAATAAATATTCATAAAGTAGTTCGTCATTAGTGATTTTAACTGCTGAAACTTGAGGAGTCAAAATGTTTTGTGCCACGATTTTATTCGAGTCTCTGCCGTTTATACTAACTGAGTCCGTTTCGTCGCTCATTATGCAGCATGCTCGATAGAAATCTTCAATGTACTGACCTTCATTTTCATCATAAAATAACCTTTTACAACGTTCAAACGACTCCCCTACGAGTGCGTGTCTTGAGATCAAAGTTTGCCAGTTAATTACCGGGTATTTTGTTTTAACAAGGGCGGTTGTCATTTCATCAAGTACAGAGTCAATCAGATCAAATACCCTTTGGCGAGACTGCATGGGCAGTAAAGCCTCGGGTTCAACGACAGGTTGAATCTTTCGTTTCGGCCCGGCTCTTCTCTCAGCAATCTTGGAATAAATAGTTTTCTGGAACGATGCATCTAACTCGAAAGATAGACTGTTTTTGGCACGGTTAAACCGGTCATCGTCAGAAGAAGAAAAATCATGCAATTTGGAATTAAAGGGATCCTCAGTAAACATGTACTGACCCTCTATTTTAGGTACTGGAGCTCTGGGCTCTCTTTCGTTGTTTTTCATCCTCGAAGTGGGCCAATATGACCATGCTCTAGACGGACCACTGATCGTGACACCTTTCGTCCTCCGTTTTCTATTGACCCTCATTTTGGCATCTGGAGTCCCCTGAGGAGTGTAAAAATCCGTCTCCTGCTTGACGCCATTTCTAGGCAAACTCCTGTATCTTGTAGCAAGATGTACTATATACAAATGCAGTGATAAATTAATGGATGATTCATAATCAAACCGTCGGATAATGTCGCGACCGTCTCGTCTAATCCGTGACTCTACAATAGACAGCGGTAGCAATGACTCATCGTAAGTGATCCCGCTATCACTGGCATATTGTTGTTCCTGCCCGAATTCGTCGTCCTCGTCAGAGCCATCACTCATTGAAAGCGTGTGAAAATATTTACCCAGTAAAAGTACTAAGTTAGCTAGCTAGTGTATATATTTTTTCGCCGTATGTACAATTAGATAAGATCGAGAGATCGATAAGAATAGGAGGACAATTTCGAGCGCATTGGTTTACCCCGGATTTTCCAGTGGTCTTTTTATTTTTGTTACAGATTAGTTTATACAAATGTTGAAATATAAGAATCAAGCCGAGGAAGCTCTGTTGTATATCCAGAATTGAGCAAATATCTAAAAAAAAAAAAAGAAAGGGTTAGTAAACGAACAGACATGATTGTTACTTTAGCAGTGAGAATGGTACTTACAACAAAATCCAAAAACAACGTCCCGACACTGCCAGCAAGCCAGGAAGCATTAATAATCAAGTACTGTTTAGAAGTGTTTGCTGCCAGTATAGAAATCACATAAGTGAGATTCCCCAGACATGCAAACAAGAAAAACAGGAAACTAACGCCTTCGCAGGACTTTCTGGTGAAGTTCAACAAAATCTGAGGCAACCTTGATCCCAAATACAACACGGCACAAATCCATCCAAAAATCTGGCCCCATACGCTTACCACAAGCTTATCGTTACCATCGTCTGGTACTTTGTCCTTACCGCCGCTGTTCAAATTCGACAGCACCCAAGCAATAACTCCAGAGCTAATAACCAGCAAAACCACGAGAATATTGAGCAACACTGATCTGATCTGTGATTTCTGTGTGGGCAACGTCTCGTCTTCACTAGACTCTCCGCTGGTATTGGGAATTGTGTCATAGTCAGAAGACTCAGCGTCTCCGGTCTCGGGAGGACCTAACAGTGGTGTTGCGGGAGATAAATGGGTGGGATCCACTTTGGTGTTTCTGTGGTGGTAGATCAGACATTGCAGAAGTAGTACAATATCTGCTAAAGTATAGTATACTGCTAGTATGGTCATGGTGGGCAAAACTTTTTGAAGAATAGCACCAACAACATTGAACAAATCTCCAGCAAGCCACAGTACGACAAATGTAAACGAAAGACCCTCGGCGCTTTGTCGCTTGAACTGGCAAAATGTTAGTCTTTCATTTGCCATTCATGTCTCAGAATCAAATTACTTACGTTCTCATAGAGCTGTGGAGTGAAAACAATGACCCAGCATGCTATGGATATAGAGCTAAAAAGATGATTAACAAGTCGCCAAAAGGTGAAACTGGCCAAAAAAACTGCCCCATAATAGAACTTACCCCATGATACCACTAATCTGCTCTGCTGTCAGGGAAAACCCTGGTGGTAATCCTGGAGGTACCATTTCTAGTTTTGATTCTTTGTCTCTCGAACGGCTTTTCTAAAAGGTCTTTTTTTCAAACGGGTATAAATGTATGCAAGCCCTTTCCTCGGTGTCCCAATCTACTGCTTTAATACTCTGTACTATTGAGCAGAATACTAATTTTCAAAACGAATAAAATTTGCGGTAGTAGGTTTCCAGTTCTGATAGTTGCAAGTTGAAAAAAGAGATCTGTCTCGACCAGAATCAGAATCAGATGTGTCACACACTGGTCAAAGAAAAAAAAAGGCTAAACCCGATATCAACGTTGATCAGTAGTAGGTGGTAGAGTGTTCGAATTCGATCATGATTTTTTGATTGATACTTTTTATATGACCAGCTGGTGAAAATTTCACACTAAAACCCCGTATCCATCCACGCATAGGAATCATCCACTATGAGTGATCTGGATGTTGATAACATGGATTTTGATCCTGCGGACTTTGAGCCTCCAACCAGTGCAAGTTCGAGTGCTCTCTCCCCACTAGGTGGTGTTGGTGGTGGTGCCCAGCCGCAACGACAGGCGAATTTTATCAAGACTGAAGAAGATGCATCAAAATTCAAAGACTGGTTGTGTATGTACCCTGTATACTTTGACAAGAAAAAGTCTCATTCAGAGGGCCGGAGAGTTAACTTGGAGTATGCCGTTGAAAACCCACTTGCACAATCAATCGTTGAAGCTTGCAGCGAACTAGGGATAAGATCAGTTTACGAAGCTACCAAAACACATCCCAAGGACTGGGCAAATCCTGGAAGAATTCGACTAGATGTTAAGAATGACGAGAGATTTGTGAATAAACGTTACTTATTACAGGTTATTGGATCATACCTGAAAGATCATCCTGTAACTAAAGATGCTCCTAGACGGTCGCCCATATACACACAAATGATTAATGGACTTGGGCTGGATCCTAATAAAATTGAAATGAAACCTTTAGCAGTTCCAACGGGATGGAAAATTAATAGTGTATTGCCAATTAACAGTAGAGCTATAAGTGCTGGAGAAAGCAGCGAGGAAGCTATGAAACAGTTACAACAAGAAATGTTCCCAGGTCTTAATGCTCCGGAAATGAAACCTAAAAAGGTCAAAGTTAGACAACGATAATATAATGTTATATAGTAATAATGGCATGTGTACTTGAATTTCATTTTCCCATTTAGCTACCTGTTTCCTCCTGATAGTAATTGTAAAAAGTCCAGCTAGTATAGTACTAGATCTGATTTTCGATCGATCTCATCAATTCTTGTGTGTGTGCGCGAGAGGTCTTTCATTCTGTATCATCATGTCAGAAGCGAAACGAAAAATATCGTCTTTGTTAAGGTCGTTCTCAAGTGATGAACAAAGGAAGAGGAGTAAGAGAATAGAGGATATTAGTAAAGAGTTTCCAAACTCATACAAGTACAAAGTATTACGGGATAAAAAACGGTTTAAAGATATCACAGAACAGTCTCGCTATGCTCCGTGGTCCACAGAACAACTACTGAAACGGTTAGAGACGTACAAACCACAAGTATGGGATATAAGTCCTCATATGAGTGTATCTGCTTTAGAATGCGCTAAGCATGGCTGGATATGTATCAAACAGGATGCAGGTAGCATCAACAATGTACAATGCCAGTGGTGTTCAAATGTGGTCAATATAAATTTAGGTGCTGTTCCAGAATTTGAATTCGCAGTCGCTGATAAAGTCAAAGAGAGAATTGTGTCGTCTGGTCATCAGCCTGTGTGTCCGTGGAAACATAAACCATGCGGGAAAGACATCTATGAAATTTCATTAGCAAGAAGTATTCAAGAACCGCTCACGGCCGCAAGATACAACTCATTGTTACCGATTGTCGGAAAACTCACCTCACTGGAAATATCCCCAGCTCTTACAGAGTCTGGTAATTACATAATTGAGGGCACGTTAGGCGACACGATTAATAGAAAAGTGTTAGCATTTGCATTGTTGGGGTGGCAGTTAACTACTGCAGATATAGGGGACAAAAATCATTCCTCTTTGATTACTTGTGACACATGTTTCAGACGGATACTATTACCAGATAATGCTGACACGTTGGATTTGGTGTCAGAGCATGTGCCGTACTGTGCATATTTACAGGAAAAGCAAAATAAGAAAATGGCATGGCAGATTCTAGATTTGGTTTTCCATACTCAGCCTATTGAAGCTACGCTGTCTGAAAAAGGAAGCAATGCTTCTGATAGTGAAGACGATGACGAAGAAGCTAGGTCCGAAAGACGCACCAGGTTATCAAAGCTAAGATCTGTCTATTCTCTTTTTTAAAATCCGTCGTATTCTGCTCGTGTAATGTTTTGGCAACACATTCATGATACAACGCAATTATTTATACAACTAGCAATTATAATGACTTTCAAAACCATAAACACGTTTAAACTGAAAACCCGAAAAAGTAATGATAATAATAATAATAATAATAATAACAATTAATTACAATTAGACCTTGATGAAATCAAGCTTTAAAAAAAATAATGTACTGCCCTTTATAAACTAATTTCATGCAAAAAATTATACAGCGCGAATTCGAAGTCAATTCAAGCTAGCATTGATATGTACATGTTACAAAAGCTTTCCAATGTAACTAAGCCAAAACCAGTATCAAAAAAAAAAAAGTTGCAAAAAAATATGCCTCGAGCCGGAGTCGAACCGACGATCTTATCATTACTAGTGATACGCCTTACCAACTTGGCCATCAAGGCTGTTCTGATCACGTCAAAAACACTTTCCGTAGCATCCTTCTACTCGTTGTTTAGGTTCGGCATGACGTTTTCTACAGGCGTTTTAAAATTATTTTGACAATTTCAGTGTAATCTGCTACTTTTATTTAGCAACATAATCACTACAAATAAGGTCTGGAGCGCCTGTCTAAAATTTTTAAAGTTGACACTTTTTTCAAACTTGTTGGATTTTTTTCTTTGCTTTACCACATATAGATTCCAGCGCTTATTATTTGAGCTTAAATTTATAATTGCAATACCGCTTTTGGTTCGCCTGTAAATTTTATTTTTTTCAAAGTTTTACTTTAAATTAAGCACAATTTGGTTTTACACTGCAAATTGGTTGTGTAGTGTAGTGGCTATCACTCCAGATTTTGATTCTGGTAACCCCGGTTCGATCCCGGGCACGACCTTCTTTTTTTATTTTTTTTTTTGCATTTGATTAAAATAACAGTTTGGATGAATCATGGCTCAACTCAGCCTCTTTTGGATCAATATCATTAGTCAGGTTATATATGATTCTAGCTTTAATTGCCATATAAAATTGTGATTTGTCCAATTGATTGTCAAATTCTGGGCTTTTTTTTGTTTTTGAGCATCAGTAATTCAAAGGTCGTAATTGTTATTTATTTATTGAAAACAGCAGCCAAATTATATATCAACCGCTCGTCTAACCAACTCCAGTATATGTATAATAACCAACAGAGCAGTTAAAGAAGCTGATTTCTTATATGGTCCTTGTGTGTCTCGTAACTTGAATTTCAACCTTATCGATGAATCGATGATTAGCACTGGGAGTTACTTCGTAGTACAGGAGTACGCAGCGCTGTCATTTTAACGTTAAATACGTTACGTACATAGGAACTATAGCAAATACCCATTTGTTGTTAAAGATTGTTTTTTGGTATTGGCAACAGCAATGGATAAACTTGGTTTTAGACGACCTGGTAGCGGAGGTAACGGTAATCACAACCCTTACGAGAAAGATCCTCGTTCACACAACGGTAACAGTCCTGGTGGCCATAGAATGTCTCCAGCTGCCGGTGGTGGTGCAGGAGGTGGTGCCCGGTTCACGGTTGAAGCTTCGCCATCTCAAATGTATGCGGTAGACAATGTGATGGCAATTCCTCCTGGCACGTTCAAAGACGGATCTACGGTCATTGCTGATGACACCTACATATTCAGTGTACGTGTTGCGCCGGAGATTAAGCCTGGCTCAGTTGGTGCTTCTGGATCGCAGCGAGAATGGGCACAATGGTCCTTACGTCAGGAGATTACGCTCCGACCATATGACATTTTCGCTGGGAATCCCTCTGGTCAAGTGTATCTCAGTACATTGGATCTTGAAATTGACTTCTATCAGAAAAGTAAAGCTACCAGTACTCCTTATGAACAAGAGACTCTTCGCAAGCGGTTGTTACAGTTGCTTCAAGATAGGATTTTCACTCCTGGGCAATTGTTTGTGTTAGAACTTTCCGGTGTCAATTTCAAGGTGAAAGTTTTAACAACTCAAGTCGGTAGTTTGGGTGGTAAAACAGCAGACAATGGTGCTCAGAATATAACAAATGCTCCTGGTATTCTAATGCCCAAGACCGAGATAACTTTTGTTAAAGGTCCTAGTAGTATTATGAATTTGGAGACCCCGGATAATCGAGCTAGAAACAATGCTTTGATACGTCCAAATTTCAGGTTTGAAGATATGGGTATTGGTGGTTTGGATGAAGAGTTTAGCACTATTTTCAGAAGAGCGTTCCAAAGTCGTATTCTTCCCCCCAGTGTTTTCAAGAAGTTGGGTATTCGTCACGTTAAGGGTCTTTTACTGTACGGTCCTCCTGGTACTGGTAAGACGTTGATTGCAAGACAGATTGGTAGAATGCTTAATGCAGTTGAACCCAAGATTGTTAACGGTCCCGAAATGTTGAACAAGTATGTCGGTGGTAGTGAAGAAAATATCAGAAACTTATTTAAAGAGGCTGAAGCAGAATTCAAATCTAAAGGAGACGAATCTAATCTACATATCATTATTTTTGATGAATTGGATGCAGTATTCAAGCAAAGAGGTAGTCGAACTGATGGTACTGGTGTTGGTGATAATGTTGTTAACCAGCTGTTGGCCAAGATGGATGGTGTTGACCAGTTGAACAATATTTTGATCATTGGTATGACCAATAGACGAGACTTGATTGATTCAGCTTTGCTTCGTCCTGGTAGATTTGAGGTCCAAATAGAGATTCCTTTGCCGGACGAGAAGGGGCGCTACCAGATTTTCAAAATTCACACCAAAAAAATGACCCAGGCAGGTATCTTGGGTAGTGATGTTGACTTGAAAGAACTGGCAGCTGTTACTAAGAATTACTCTGGTGCCGAAATAGAGGGTGTCGTGAATAGTGCGTCAAGTTATGCTGCTAACCGTAACTCGGTTGAAGATGCTCAAAAGGGTACTATAACATTTGCTGATAAAGAATTCAAAGTGCGCAGAGAAGATTTCATGCGAGCTATCAACGAAAACAAGGCCGCATTTGGTGCTAGTGAGGATGCATTCAGAAACAATATCTGGGGTGGTATAATCTACTACTCTTCATTGATCACTGAAATCTTGAAGCAAGGTAACAAGTGGACTGATCTTGTTGAGAAGAGTACGAGGTTTAGAGTCATGTCTGTTTTAGTCCATGGTCCTCAAGGGTCAGGTAAAACTGCTTTGGCTTCACAGATTGCCTTGAACTCTGGGTACCCCTTTATGAAAATTATTTCTGCCAATGAAATGGGTGGTATGTCAGATACTAGCAGGATCCAATATATGCGACAGATTTTTGAAGACAGTTACAAGACTCCTATGAGTGTTATTGTTCTTGACAACTTGGAGGAAATGGTGGATTGGGCTGACTTGGGCCAAAGATTCAGTACTCCTGTTGTACAGGCGTTGAAAGCGTTCATGGATAGACGTCCTCCTGGTGACCGTAAACTGCTTGTTATAGCTACATCAAGCCGACCTGATATTCTGGACCAGTTGGGTATCACTAGATGTTTTGATTCAGATATTTTTGTTCCTGACTTGTCTTCCACTGAAGATATAATCCACGTGTTGGAACAAGAAAGTTTTCTTGATCCCTCTCAGCGACAGACCGCCGTACACAGAATTATCCAAGAAAGTGGTAAAGAAGAGGTTCATATTGGTATCAAGGACATCTTGCTGAACGTCGAGTCTGCACGACATGCTGATGACGCACTAGATGAATTCGTCTACCTAACGGTCAGAGGGTTACAAGGGAAATACAGAAAGACAACATAAGCTAGTTTTCAGATGTAGAAATAGAAATAAAAATCTAAAAAAAAAAATTATGCTATACAAAATACAATTAGGATCTTAATCCCTTACCTAGTAGCATTTCAACTCCAAAGAACAAAATGAACAAAAGAATTCCGCCAACTGGATAAACGGCAAGAACGCATGCGCAAATGAAAAAGCGGATCATTGATATTACAGGTGAGTCAGGAGGCTGGTTAGCCAACATTGAATGTATAGTTTTCCCATGGTTCCATAAGCTTATAAGCTCTGGAGGTAAATCATCAATGTTAAACTGTTGTTGCTGTTGTTGCATGCGTCTCATACTCTGCAAATTCTCAATCGCTTGTTGTTCCATGATTCTGTCACTATTATTACCCTTTTTGCCTCCTGAGCCGCTGCCCTTGGTTGCAGACAACGGGTGCTGGTGCTCGTAAATATAGTACCAACCATCATTGGACCGTTTCCTATTCCAGTACAATTGATCAATGCTGGCCAGAGGTGGAGGGTCGTAATATGTGTTATGTTTGTTTTTGACGGGGCCAACAACACTTCTGTTTATATGGCCTTGATGTGGTCGCCGTTTAAATGGGTTTTTCATGCCAATTTTATCGCTCAAATTCAGCAATAATGATAAATGGCAAATAAAGCAATAAAAAGCAAACAAAATTAGATTTCTGGGGAGGAGTGGTCCAAGCGTTGAACGATAATAATTCTTGACTCATAAGCTATGATCAATTAGACTCGCCTCCACCAGATACCATCAGCATCAAAAGTGCTGGCACAATGTACATCCAGTACTTTTGAATAAATGACTTGTCTTGCTCGGGTTCGGGCAATTTGTTGTCAACAAGCTTAGCAGCTTCTTTAAATGCAGGAACGGGCCCTGCAGTAGAGTATGCAAGCACGACTGAGGGAGTATTAACGCCTCCGGTGGTTTCAATAGATGTAAAGTCCAAGCTGTAGAATGCTCCACTTGGCTTATCCAAATGAATAGTGTACCTATCCTTACCGACAACAGGGTCTATATCTGCAAGAACATGGCACTTAAAATCGGAAGACGATCCAACACCAATGCAAGCCTTCCCTTTGAAATCATCATTAGCATTGTAGCTAATGACACTTGCAGTGCCTCCGTTAGGATCGTACTCGACAGTTGCACGCTGGACCACTTCTGAAGAGTCTAACGGTCTGTAAGATATGTTGAGAGTTTTGGCATTAGCCATCAGCCCACTCAGGGCCATAAGCAGCATAAAAATAGCCTTGATCATTCTTGAACAAATCGTCTTATAATAAAACCTAATGCAATGTATTTCTGCCGCTTGATTGAGCACTCTGTAGGCCGTTTTTGATATGTTAAAGCCTGCGTTTTCAATGAAAATTAACAAAGCTCAAACACAGAGGGGGGTTTTATTCTTCGAAGCGTTGACGTGGTAGAGCTTGACCAAGTATATCGATACGATTTTGAGTAAGCGATCGAAAAGTGAAATTTTTAGCCGTGCTTGGTTTATCGAACAAAATTTTGGGTTACGAGAGCTCTTAGCCAATTAATTTGGGATATTTTGACCTTTTGTGATATTTTAAGTATCGGGATCTCTCATTGAAACAAATCCACCGAAAACACACACCCAGAATATAAACAGGACCAATGTCTGCTACACCAGCTAACGTATGTTTCCATCTTTTTCTTTCTTTTCCCATTTGGTCTACGGGGGAGGCAGTGTATCTAACTGAGCAATAGGTTTTCCGATGGTCATTATTTGGCTCTGGCATCCTCTATGGATTTTTCCATGATCGAAGTCTTGCATCAAGTGCTGCTGCCAAAAAGGCTGCTGCCGAGTACCACAAGAAGGAGAAATTGATTGCTGATGCTAAAGCAGAATACGCCAAGCTGCACAAGAAGCCTGAGCCTGCTGGAGGTGTTATTACTGACGTGGATGATCCTAATTTTGATGTTGAAAAGTTCATTTCTTACAAGTTGGAGAGTCTGTAAAAATTTCACCATTAAGGAAAACGTACTTATTTCTTTTCATTTGTTTTCACTCTCTTTGAAGCCGGTTGGGTTATAGAATGGAGATATGTGCTTTGAAAAATGGTTTATGTTCTTTGTTTATATTTACATTAGAAAGAAGAATCTATACACAGATATTAAGTCACTTTGATATTTTGTTCTTACTCGTCCTTGGAGAAGTATCGACTTCGAGAAAATACTCTTCCGGGGCCCAGACCGTACTTCTCACGTACTGCCAATGTAGAATTATCGTACTTAACTCTCCATACGTGTCCTCCAACAGCGTCGAGACCATGCTCCTCAGCGAAAGCTCGAATATCAAATGTTTCTCTATTGAGTTCCAGTCCTTCAGTAGATATCGGGCCGTTGGTTTGTCTGAACACCCACACGCAGTACCTGTGAGCGGGAGTGTTCTTCTCGGGGTGTGGAGCAAGATACTGCGCAGCCATATGTGCTTGAGAGTAATCCAAGGAGGGATTTTTCATGTCGAGCGTAGCATTGACTGCAGCTAAATGAAGCATGCTCTTGAAACTATCATTTTCAACATCCGGCACATCTGGATCAACAATGACAACAGTATACAGTTTGGATGGGTCACCGCCCTTTTTGAAATCCCTTACTTTAATCAATGGTCGCGTAGCACAGTCCTCGTTGCGAACAAATTCGCCCTGGGGTGTCCATTTTTGTAATGCGTTGGGAAATTGAACCTCGACAGCTGCTCTCGGCTCTAACGTAGGCATTGTATCGGGAATCACATGTAAGGTCTCAAATCTCTGTATCATTATGAGTCGCTCGTACCGTCTCCATTGTCGTTCTGCAAGATATAGATACACATCCTTGTCGTAATCAACTTCAGAGTTTTTCATGCGGAAGTTGTACAACACTTCTGGGTTGTGCATCTCAGCCCGTATAAAATGCTTTCTTTTCAAAGCAGCGGCAGCAGCAGCATCACCGCCATTGCCAGAGGATTCTGCCTTCTCGGCAAGCGCGTAATGCTTCTGCTTCTCCTTCTCGAGAATCTCGTATGCTAACGGGAAAACCTTGTCCAATCCCTCGGGTGATTTGTATGCAAGCTTCCCCCGACGAGTCTTTATACTGGGTGGACCAAACTTCCACGCACCCTTCAAAACAGCATCCCGCGCTCTCGAATCCTTTATCTGAAACGAAGATGACGACGACAGGGCTGCCGACGTGTCTGTGCTGAGCCCTCGCAGTAACGTCCTCCTTATCATGATGAATACTGGTGAAAAACTTTAGATCAATAATCGGAGTTGAATTTAACTTGAAATATTCCGTTACGTAATAGGTTGAGTATAAGGTATACCCACACCACACATCGTTGACTACTTCTGTTTAACTTTATTAGCTGTTCATGCGTTTATATCACTAACATTTTGTGTGCTATGAACACTCGGTCATTATCTGGGATAATGGTTCCAATTTCAAGTATAGCAAAGCTTTGGGCTTGTGCATTCACATTTGTCACGCTGGTGGTGGCAGAGTTCGTGCTTGAAGACATTTATGCAAACCCCAAGTACGACATTGTCATTCACCCTAAAACCAAGGCATCCAGAGTTTCTGGCACCCCGGATTTCGACCCGATAAAACTGGACGGCAAAGACTACCTGTGTTTCATAAAACGGGACTCCAACGGGATGGAGCTTGAACTGGCCGACGGCAGCGACAGTCTGCTTTTTGTTCCTGAGAGCGGCGATGTCTACGGCCTGTCGAGTATGAGAAAAGCGATTGAGCTGTTGTTGCCGTTACAGCAGTACTGTTTGCTCTACCGTGGCGGCCCTTACTGGATATACGAGCTCTGTTTTGGCAGATACCTGATGCAGTTCCCCGACTCGGAGTACATCACTAAAATTGATAAGAAACCTCTACCTGAGGGATCATATTTTTACCTCGCTATATGGCCGAACCAGTTACAGGATTCACTATACACGACAGAAAAAATCTTGGAAGACCCTGATATCTGGAATCCAGACTTGCAGCAGTTTCTGCCACAGCCGTCTTACCAAGAACAGCAGCAGCATCAGCTAGATTTGGCTCAGCACCCGCTGGGTTTACCGCCGGATGAATCGCCGCCTACGTCAGCAATTTCCCTCGAGACATCGCCGGACGGTGTAGCGTATCTTACCCAAGTCGTGGGTAACGGAACATTATGCAATCTCACAGGCAAAGAGCGAACGGTCGAGATACAGTACCGGTGCGGTGAGGGCAAAGACGATAGAATAGTGTCTGTCAAAGAAGTCAGAACGTGCCACTATCAAGTGATTGTAAGCACGAACCGGTTATGTCAAGTAGCACTATTCACAAAGGCTGTCCCTAATAGAAGGATTGAGTGTTATCCTTCATAGCATCTATTTATATCATAATATCATTTTATTTTGTGTTTTGTTTTATTATATTTTTCATCTAAATATTATTAAATGTCATACAGAAAGGGGAAAGTTGGGCTCAAGGTATTAGAAAAGCGCATCTAAATCATTATCGGCCTCGCCACCACCATCACCTCCGCCCATGATATCGGTAAAGGAAAGACTGGTATTATCGATATCCATCTTGTTGTTTGAATCGTTATCGAAAGTCTGCAACTGCAAAGAGTTGGTGTCGAAATCAAGAGATGGCATACCATTAGCGTCATTACCGTTTTGATCGTTAGCGCCTAATTCCCCCTCCGGTGGTGGTGTTGGTACTTTTTCCACAGGTTTGGGAAGTTCCTTCTTGGGCTTTTCAAACATCCTCGCCACTGGCCGTTTCCTTATACCGCTGATTTTACCGTTAGGCGGTAATCTTGGCCGTATGTTTCTCTGTTTAGGTGGTAGCGCATCATCTTCACGAATAACACCTCCTGGGGCCACTTCGACTTTAGCAAGAAACAATGGCCGCAATAATCCAATTTGCCGAGTCACTGTTGCCTTGTTCAGCACCGGGTAGTCTGGCACCTTATCAAGAGCAAGTTCCTTTTCAGCTTGAACAGATAGCTTGGAACTCATTGTAGCATTTAACCGGCTTGATAACAAATGGAATGGCACCGATGAGCTCAACAAGCCTAGCTCCTTGTCTAGGCCTAAATCTCTGAACCCGAAGAAATCATCTCCGACTTCTTGACTGAAGTCACCGTTCAAGAACTGGTCACTGCCGTCTTTGAACTGAGCATCATCTGCGCCATTGAATGCCGGGCGTAACAAATCAGTGAAAAAGCTACCGAGTCTTCTATGAAGCTCTTTCAGTTTCATGCCATGTCGTTCCACCCCGTCACGGACATACGACTCCAGGATCCCCATACTGTCTATACCCATCTCGGACAGCGTGCCCCGGATCAAGTCGTCGTCGCTGACCCGTTTATCGTAATCGTTTTCAATGTTCGTAACTAGAAGCTTGCCCAGCTTGCTTATGTAGTCGGCAGCAACCTCGCTTATGGCCTCCATGGCAGTAGCCTCAGTGTACTCAAACCCACTGTGCATACACAGTTTGGCAGTGGCCCTTTTGATGCCCACAAATGCACACTCAGCGTTCAGTTTGTCCCGCTCGCCAATTCTCGACTCCACGTCAATATCCGGCTCGGCTATGTCTGGTGGGTTGTACTGGAACTGTGGCGCATGCAGGTAGCTCTGTTGCTGTACCTGTCTGATCAGTGAGATCTTGGAACATATTTTTCTGATTTTTTGCATTTCCACTAGATTGTCATTAATCATTTGACCCAACCCGCTTTTGGCGATGAACTCGCTGGGCTTCAGTACCCCTGATTGGTCAAGGAAATCGTTAATGTTGCCAACATACTCATCGTCACTTGGCAGCTTCACGTCACCAGGGTTGGGAGGACACCCTTGCAAGATTTCGTAATCCATTAAAAATTGTTGTTGTTGTTTATCATTATCAAGACTATCCAAAAGCACCTGGCTGCTTTGAAACGGTCTTCTATTCTGTTGTTCGTCTTTGACTGCCGCTAAATCCGATTCCGACTTGAACGCGTTTTCCATGGTCTCCTCAAACTTCCCCATGGCTGTACTTTTCCTTATCGAAGCAGGGCTTTCGACCTGGATCATATTATCCTTAAATAAATCTTGTCGGTTTATGCAGTACTTCGATATCCGCTGCGTGAACACATCATGCCATACTTTGCTTTCGAAATCCAAATCGTCCTCCACGTCGCTGTCCCGCTCTTCTATAGCTGCCATTTCATACTCCATTGGCGTGGGCGACTTGGGGGTGCCGCTATCGAGAATAGATCCTACCTGTGGGGGTACAGGCGGAACTAAACTGCCATTGGCAGAACTGACACTTGGAGCAGGACTATTTCTAGCAGACCCATCTTCAGACACGGCAGGTTCAATTTGATCAAACCGCCGTTTTTGTGGTCCTTTCATATTATGTTTGGCTCCCTTTCTGCCTCCAGTTCTGGTAAGGTCGTCAGTACCGTTCGTGGATGCTATTGTGCTTTCACGTTCTTCAGCTTCAACCTCAGCACGATCTCGGACGGTTATGTCCGGTATCAGAGGTATCAGGGATAATGTCTTTTTCTGCATGGCATATGCGTGAGCTCTCAGAAAATGCTTTGGATCAGTGTTATAGGTGAGACAGTTCCTCCATATCAGCATTAGATCAGCCACAAACTCTTTTTTGCTTTTATACTGGAACGTTTTCAGCTTTTTCATTACCAGATTCAGGTCCATGGGATGTTTGATAATATTGAAATAGTTTGGCGCGTCCCTTTTGTTGACCTTGTTAAGAAACGCTGTAGAATGTTCAGTGTACCCACGCAACTCCAAAACAACTTTCTCTGCGGCTTCGTAGAGTTCCTCTTGGCCGATTTTATCCTCGCTTGCCCATTTCGAACGATTTTTCCTAACATCAGAAATAAGATTCCTAAGTTCCAGCTCAGTTATCTGCAGAGTATCCCGTTTATTCTCAATGGACGCCAGCAGATGTTTCAAGCTCAGGTTAGCCGCGCCAAAAGTTGCAACTTTGCTGCCTACCTGGCTGCTGTCTATGTTATCGAGCGTGTCGTCGACCTGTCTATCTGACTCTTCCAGTTTCCTCTGCTTCAGCGCGTTCTCGTGATCTTTCTCGTAAATATGGTACTGTTTCGCGAAATTGTGTATTGCAGCATCTTTGCTTTTCTTGTCCTCGGTTTCTTCTCCAGGTACAGTGACTTTTATAACTCCGACATCTATCGTTTCAGAAGAGTCGTTACCCTCGTTGTTGGTTTTGTCGTCATCCTTGTTGTCATCATCATCATCATCGTCGTCCTCTTCATCATCATCGTCATCGTCGTAATCGTCATCAACGTTCCTACTAGCAGTGACCTTCTTCTCCTGGACGGGGGGCTCGGTCTCCGCTTCGAAAACAGAAGGCGCTATCCCCACTGATGTGCCCAGATCAGGATACAGCACAGGTAATGCCTTTTCGTATAACATGTATCTGACTCTGAACGCGATTACCAGTGGGTCGAACGTGAGCGTGGTCTCGGCGACCGACGACGGGGTCGGCTCGTGGGTATTCGAGTTGCTTGTGCTGGCGGTTTTGTATGCCGTCTGGTTCAGCAGGTGATTGGCAGCAGAAGCGTGGCCAGTATCGCTGGTAGCACCACCACCACCACCATTGTTATTAGCATTGTTATTATTATTAGCGGACGCGGTGCTGGTACTGCCAGTGCTACTGCCGCTGCTGGTGTCATTGGTAGTCATTGTGGATTGGTCCACGTCTATGTTGAGCGTAACGTTCCCCGCCAGGAATCTGTTCCATGTTTCGCCGCCTCTCTCCAGGGCCGACTTGAATATCGCATGTTCTTGGATGCTCAGGTACCCGTGCCATGATTCCTGGTCGTCGATATCCTTCGCGAGCCGCCACAGCCTGGCATTGTCTGCGCCTGTCCACAGCTCTAACATATCGCGCAAACGTTGTATCTGTGAGTGTGTGAATGTGAAGAGCCCGTAGACAAATCGCGAAATTGATAATGTGCCCTTTTGATCTGGAAATTTGTGTCTGTTATATTATATTACTCTTTTTACCCCGTTTTGAAAACAAAAAGTAATTTTGTCCCCGCGGGTCGCTGGATCTTGTGCGAGATAAAAAAGTTCAAACCGTCTCCTCCCGTGACATACAGCTGTCGTGCGTATCAGTACCTGCCAGATTAAACGGTGATGCCGCGCCTGATTGATGCGGGTTTTGGATAATGTAAATGAAATATCCAGGCTTTGGGCTCCGACGGTAGTCGAGTAAAGATCAGATTTGACAAAATAACTATCGCGATCGAAATTTACCTTAAACCAGTTTTGTTAGTAAATTACTAGTATACGTACTAGTACTAAGCACCACCATACCATACCTTGGGAATTAAGTCTAACTGTGTAAGCGCACTATTAATTGTGGTTATGGTGCGCTTAGACTAGGTAGTGGAACTAATTGTGTATCAAGAGATGATATTATACTATATTATATCATTGTTGTTCTATATCTTACCCTTGAGGAGGTTTTTAACGATCTCGCGAGCACTGATCTTGACGGTTTTGCCGAAAGACCAGAGATCAAAAGTACTGGTGAATGCTTCAATCATGCCGAATGGAAGCATGGCGGGGATATAACCCTGAGCGAGTTCCAAGGCCCAGCTCTCCTGTGGCATGCGGTACTGCTTGTTGTGCCATGCTGGCAAGTGGTGGACATCGCCGGGCAAGTAGACCTCGGGCTGCTGGCTGTAAGCAAAGGCAGCGGTCTGCTCGCCGTACAAGATTGTAAAGTAGTCGTCGGCGAAATGAGTACCGGAGTGGCCCTCAGTGCCAACTGCTGTGCCGAAGAAAATCAAGTACTCGGTAATTGAAGCGTGCAGGACTATCATTGACCCCATGGCATTGCCAGCGTTGTTGAAAACCCATTCAGATTCGTCGTAGTCGTTGATGAAATCGCCGTATTCGCTCTTGAGAGCTGCATGAACTGTCTTGAGCACTACGGTAGAGTTCTCACCTTTGGATTCCTCAATGGCCCGCTGAGCTATGGCCTGCAAGTTCTTATGGTCAAACACATAGACGTCAGCCAGGTAATTGACTCGGACGTACTCAAGAACGTATACCAAGACTGGCAAAAACAAGGCAAGTTTCAAAACCAATCCCATCTTTTCTTAAGACAATTGAATGATAAGTAATGGATACTTTTTCCGTAGTCAATTGTTGTATTTATAAAACTGATTTTTCTAAAAATCAGCCTCGATTTTTGGAAGGTTAAAAAAGAAAAAAAACCATGGCGTGTGTGTTGGTAAACGACCGACGCGACGCCGTAGTGCTTAATCTCGCGATCGATCGTTCGCAGGCTCGGCAACTGGTGGTAAAGATCGGCCTTTTTCTCCAGCCCCTCTTTCCACCCCTGAATACCATTTTTGGAAATACCTATAGATAGATAGCGATTACCTGTTTAAAACGTTCTGTAGATGAACCGGGTGAGAAATTGGTGTGCTTGAACTATGGACTGTGATACAATCCATTCAAG
Source organism: Groenewaldozyma auringiensis (assembly GCA_030574195.1). NCBI lineage: Eukaryota > Fungi > Ascomycota > Dipodascomycetes > Dipodascales > Trichomonascaceae > Groenewaldozyma > Groenewaldozyma auringiensis. Next base: position 24,815 of record JAJMEP010000063.1, read on the forward strand.
CGATATGGCAGACATAACCAAACTGTAATTGAATCCGAGCACTGACCCTGGGGAAAACCTTCGGATCAAGCACCGGAAGTAGACAGTCGTAAGAGGTACAAGCAGTATATCAATAATAGAATATATAGAGATATCAGAAAAAAACCCTATCATGTCACGGTTAGGTTCTCGCGGGTCCTGTTTTCTGTCAACAAGACGACTGAAAAGCCTTGATAATGCCAGCCGGAATATATCACCAAACCAATCCACTAGCAGGGTTCCAAATATCACAGAAAGGTTCTCACCAATGTTTCTGGGATCCAAAAGGCTCCTTATCGATCTGCATGGTAATCCTAATGCAGCCAGGTAATAATTTATTAGAAACGGCACAGAAAGAAGTCTTGATACGGTACTCGTAGCGTAGATGGCCAACCCTGGGTATGGCGAGTCTATAAACATCTCAGAAATAGCACCGGTGTACCCAAAGACTTCACGAGCAGCGCCCTGCACGATTCCAATGACCCAGTTCCGCGTCACCAGCCGGGGTAGCTGGTACTTGAGCGCACTGTACAGCTTGAACCCGCCAAACTTGGCAAACGTCTGATACTGGTACTGTGAGTGGAGTATAGGCGTATACAGAGCCCATTGGAGAGCGTAGCACAGCCCGCTGCTAGCGACGCTGATCGTAGATGCCAGTAACTTATCATTGTTGTAAATGGTATTTTCCGTTTCAAGCAAATCCGCAGCGGCAGCGGCTGCTGCTACTGCGTTCGGCGATTCTTCCGACGTTGGATCACCCATGCTCTTCAAGCCCATAGCCTGTAAGAATCTAGCTGCAGCTTCAACAGTGCTCTTGGTCTTTTCTTGATTCAGCTTATACGCCTCGCGGGTCGATAGTATCTTGGAACTGATCTCGTCGTCAGAGTCGTCCTCTTCTGAATCAGAATACCATTGTCTGTCTTCATCCTTTTCCAAGAACGACGGACCTATTGCTATCCGCAGTAACCTCTTAACTATCATGTTTTATGGTGGCGTCAGAATCAGACATAAAACTTGTAGTAGTAAGTTCGTCTTGTATACTCCAGGGGTTTTTTGCTTACAGGCACGTCTGTTGTAATTTGGCGTCAGAGTTGATGTATGTTGTTGTGTATGTTGTACGCGTACGGCTGATTAGTGATCGGCAATTTTCAAAATCTCTTTGGTCTTAAATTTTTTTTTTTTTTTTTTTTTTTTTTTGGGTCGAGCGAGACACTTGAATTTAATTTTTTTTTTTCATTTCTATAGAATTCACATTTTCAGGTCAAACAATGACAGACCAATTGTTGAGTTCATTTGAGCCTGTGGCTATAGAACCTTTCTACTCAGGAGGGCCTGTATCTATTACAGATGGTCTTTTAGCCACTGCGTACGGTTCGACCATATGTCTAACTGATCTGGCGACCGGTGAACGAACCACATTACCAGGAGATGACGAATCTATCACAAGCATGGTGCTGACGCCCGACAAGAGCTACCTGGCTGTGTGCTCGCGGTCGCTCCAGATGACCGTGTACAAGCTGCCCGAGGGAAAAGTCGTCAAGACCGTGCGGGCACATGATGGGCCTGTGATGGTCATGGCCGTTGATCCTACTGGAGTCTTACTGGCCACTGGAGGCGCCGAGGGCGCTGTCAAGGTGTGGGACATTGAAGGCGGGTACGTCACGCATAACTTCAGAGGTCACGGTGGTGTGCTGAGTGCGTTGAAGTTCTGGGGTAAACCAGGCACGACTCAGTGGAAACTTGCCAGTGGTGGTGATGATGCGAAAATCCGAGTATGGGATTTGGTGAAAAGTAAATGCATTAGAGTACTTGACGGCCACTCAAGTACCGTGCGAGGCTTAGATTTCGATGAATCTGGGGACACTCTCGTGAGTTGTGGTCGAGATAGAGTCATCAACGTGTGGGATCTCAAACCATCTGGTGGGATGTTACGAAATACTATTCCTGCTCTGGAAACTCTTGAGTCGTTAGGGTTCAAGGACAAACAGAAGGGTATTATATATACAGGAGGAGAAAAGGCTCAGATAAAGCTGTGGAATATAAATGACGGAGAAGTTTACTACGAAGAGCCTTTGAGATTAGAAACTACCGAAGAAGTTGGGATACTAGAGATAATTAATGGTAATGACGGAGAAATATACAGTGTGTTGACTGATCAAACCATTGTGGAGTACAACTCTGAGATGGATATTGTCAGACGGATAGCTGGTAACCATGGCGAAGTTATTGATTGTTGTATGGTTGAAAATGAAGTTCTTGCGATAGCCACCAACTCGCCTGAACTTCGATTGATAGATCTCAAACAAGAGATTAGCAGTCTCAGTTTTGATTTACTAGCCGGCCACACTGATATTGTTATATCGATTGATTCCAGCGGTGACGGGAAATGGTTAGCGTCTGGAGGTAAGGACAATGAGGTGAGGTTGTGGAACATTAGGGAAAAGCAATGCCAAGCAGTTTTCAAAGGTCATACCGGGTCAGTCAATGCGGTGGGGATATCCCGTAACAGATCGAAGTTTGAAAATCTATTTATTGTTTCAGGGTCACAGGATTTGACTGTCAAGCTATGGAATGTCAAGACCCAATCAACGGTGTATACTCGACGGGCACATGAAAAGGATATCAACGCGATAGCGGTTTCACCGGACGACCGCCATTTTGCCAGTGCCAGTCAGGATAGACTGGTGAAAATATGGGATACTACATCTGGCGAGACTGTGGGTATTCTCAGAGGACATCGTCGTGGAGTATGGAGTGTTAAGTTTGACAATACTAATGGTAAAACCGTTTGTACTGGTAGTGGTGATAAAACTATCAAGCTGTGGAACTTGAATGATTTCAGTTGTACGAGAACTTTTGAAGGTCACTCCAATGCAGTTTTGAAAGTCGCGCTGTTCAATCATAACCATCAAATTGTAAGTGCCGGTGGTGATGGGCTGGTAAAAATATGGGAAGTTGAAGGAGAAGGTGAGTGTATAACCACATTGGATAACCATGAAGATAAAGTATGGTGTGTAGGTGCTTATGAGAAACGAGCACTTATCCAAAATGATTATGATGACGAAGATGAAGAAGATGAGTCAAAGAAGCAAAAGGAACCTGTGGTGGAAACTACATTAATATCAGGAGGTGGAGATGGAGTTATCACGCTTTGGAAAGATGTCACTGAACAAAAACTTGCTGACCAAGAACGGGAAGAACGAGAACAGGTTGAGCAAGAACAACAATTAGCAAACTACCTGGAGGCTGGAGAGTTAGAGAAGGGGTTCCTGTTAGCATTATCACTTGACCGGCCATACCAGTTATTAAAACTATTACAAAAGCATATCAAGTTGGGAGAAACTGAGTACGATGCACTTGATGATATTATCAAGGGACTTGATTTAGAGAAACTCAATAGACTACTGGAAAGAGTGCGTGACTGGAACACCAATGCGAGAACCAGTCCAGTTGCTCAGAACATTTTAATGAAAGTTCTTCGAACTCATAATCCATCTGAGCTGGCAAACATACCCGGTATCTCATCAATGGTCACAGCATTAATCGGATACAGTCATCGACACTTGACAAGATCTGAAGACTTGATTGAAGAAAGCTATACCGTTGATTACGCTTGCAAGTTAATGGCCAATTTCAGTTAGAATGAGTAACACTAAAATTGAGTAATACAACTGATTCATTAGATAGATTAGCAATGAGTTTTTTCCAGATATCTACATATCACAAGAACTATAGATATAAAATCAAATCTAGTTTTGTATCAATTTTGGGTTTATAAACCGGAAACACCCGAGTTCCATATTTGGTAATTAATTCTTCTTAGTCTGATATTTGCAAAGGTTTTTTCGGTGTGCCTGATTTAGGCTCGATGGAATACGCGGGTACACTAGTATTGTATTAATGTGTAAAAGATGCGTCGTATAACGTACTAGGCTAGGTTTTGGCTTAAACTTAATATGTGGAGCAGATCGAAGATGCGATGCATAGGCCCAGCTAGGCTAATTGCCCGCGTGAATCGTCAGGCGGAGTACAATGGATACGGTATGTAAACATGTATCAATTAGAACATCGATGCAACTGCAGCTTGGATCCACATAAACCTATACCAGTATATACATAAATGTACATAAATGTATGAATTTCGAGTGTTCTTATCAATAGCCTTTTGGGTAATTTGTTAATTTCTTGAAGAAGGACTTTTTGCCCCTTTGGCTTTACTTGTTATGACTTGTGCACTTTAGTATGGGAGAAGAAGCTTCTTCTCCGCAAAGGGCTCAAAATAGGTCGAAATTGAGTATACCAAAGAAAGAGATGTATACAATTTCTATAGAGCTAAGTTTCGAATCGAACTGCATACATGTTGACGTATAGAAAGTTGTAGTGATGCATGCGAAGTTTTTACAAATATTACACATTCATCCACACTATAACCACACATGAGTAACGTGAGTTGATGATAACGATGAGGAGTATAAAAATGCAAGAACCGTTTGATGATGGGTCTAAGAACAAGTCAATCAGGCAGTAGCTCGCGGTGTATTTCACTGGTAGAAACCCAAATTTCCCCATTCGGTAGAAAGTACGCTAGAGTTCCGGTAGGTACATTATATGCACGTATGTGTATGTACGTCATTATTTGGGGGCTCTGCAGAGAAGAATAGCATGTAAACATTATTTTTATTAAGATGGTAAAGAAGGCAGTTGGTATTAAATGTTGTCATTAATATAATAGTTTTATTGTCGTCATCCATGCGTTATGCACCACAATGTGACCACGCTATAATGCATTTGATTACCGTTTGTTTGTAAATCAAAAGTCACTTGGTATGCATTACATTATACATAAACATTTCTGTGTGTACGCTAGCTAGGTGTATACAAATGTTTAGTTTACTGCATGGCGGTCAGTCAATGTAGTAGTAGTAGCCATGGGAAGTACTAAGTCAAGCAAGTCAGATATTGATACTGCGCTGGCGGCCAGCCGATTCCAGCCAGTGCAACGTTAATTAAGTGCAACAACTAAGGCGGGCGCCCTGGCATTCTTGGCCAGCCGATTGGGCCCGGCAACCACAATATATTCTATTCGGTACTAGGTAATGTACCGGTATGGCACAGTATACCACTACTTCTACTACTAAGTATACTATTAGGCTCACGATTGCATGCATGACTGGCGTGGAGCAGCGCTGACCGGTACGTCAGATCCAATATCGCTGCGTGCATAGAAAAAACAAAAAACCACATTTCTCTTAGCTTGTATGTATACATTTATGATATCAAGTATAGCTAGTGTGGACAGGTACCGCAATGCGCTCCACTTTACCAATTGTAGTCAAATCATTTCTACCAAGTATACAGTACGATAACTATCTGAAACATGAAACATACACATGAATATATATTGGTATGTATTTACATAAATAGATATTGGGTGAATAGCAAAGTTCCAGTCTTTGGGTCCAAGTAACGTTACATCATGGCAGCAGGGGTGTGTATTTATACGATATGTTTGAATACGGCGTAAACAATCCTCAGAACAAGGATCTGGTATTGATAATACAGTCTAACGTCACGTACTTGAAACAATAAACACGAATCGACACTACTTAGTATTACTACGGTGACGGCAGGTACCAATTAAAGTGGCCCTGACTGGGAATCGATCGCGATCGTTGATTGCCATTCCATGGCATGCCAAAGGCATGTTGTATATATACCACTAATGCATGGATTTTCAAGTATAATAAATACACCTGATATTCAGGTTGCAGATGTACAGTACTCTGCTGTGTTTCCAGTCAGTGCAACAAGTACATGTAAGTTTAGTTGATCATCTTTTGTTCTTTGTTGTTTTGTTAATTGTGTGTGGTCCATGTATGCATACTTGCGATGCCCAACGCACGCTATCTAAATAGGTATAAATGAATAATGTAAATAACGTACATTCTTTTTTTCGTATACTAAAGTAATATAATATACAGTATGAATAGTGTATGGCATATGGCATATGGCATATAGCATATATTGGGATGCATGGCATGGAGAACTAATTAATACCAAGAGTTCATATTTCGTACGGCGATTAACGTCCGAGAGCAATATTTACAATGAACGTTAATCATATGGACTATCGCGGGTATGTACAAATTAACGTATAACCTAGTATTAGTAAAAGTAGTATAATACGTAGTAGTAGAAGCAGTGGTAGTAGTGTATTTACATGCTTCTGTCAAAATATGTTTAATGGTGTTTTGTATGTGTATTTATAAACATTAGATTGAATACGACAACGACGTACATTTTACTGCATATATATACATTTCAATAAACAAAAACTCCAACAACATTTTTACATTAAAAATATATTTCAAATTACTTATGAACATCCATTAATATGAAATACATTCAAGGACGGTTGAAAGATGGGGAAAAGCGGCTAAAGCCGGGTTTTGGGTAAACTCATTCTGGAAGGTGTGTGAGTGAACGTACGCTGGTCTGTGCATTTTATTTACCTTAAACTAGCTACAGCAGCGGCGGCCGGCCAGAGCGAACTTCAGCTAGGCACCGCTCTCCGCCCGTAAATGGAAATACCAAAACACAAATATCCCACATATCGATCCACCACCGATCGATGTACATTGCGCGCGCGCGCTTCGAACCCGCTTAAAATGCGTATAGTAGCAGTAAGTGATTAACGTTGTTCGGTTCAATTTATTACCCGAACGCCCCGTCTCTGTGAAATACCCAATTGCTTCCAATACAAGGACTTATGAAGGGACTGAAAGTGGAATTTTCACCAGTATTTATGTATGAAAACAGCATTATATAAAAGCATTATACTTCTTAGTAGTATTAGTAAATGGGTAAAGGGTTGTTTTTTTCTCTCGGGGTTTACATGTTGCAAAAAATGTATATATTCATGTACATCAATTAATTAATTGCCTAGGCTGACTTAGTTCTGTTCTGGCTTAGCAGGTTTAGCTAATTAGATCTCCATTGCGAGAGTTTGGCGTTTGCTGCTGCTGCTGCTGCTGCTGCTGCTGGCGCTGCTGCTGTGGCCAAGATAGGAAATACACAATCACTGGCCTCTAACCAACTTTTTTTTTTTTTTTTTTTCGTGTGTGTGTTTAGGCCTTGAGCTTCTCACTACCAATAAACTACTACCTTAATACCTTACTACTACCACTACTACCACTATTTACTAACCTTCCTTTTTCTGATCCCAATTACTTTTATTCGCCGCAAACTGGGACGTTCACAAGACCACACGCAGATATAGTCTAAGCAGAAAGGCAAGGAACTTTGGTTCTAGTTTTTTTTTTTTTCTTTTATGTGCAGGCACACTCCTCTTTCCGTCTATCTTCTTTATACCTGATCTTTTTTCCCGCGCGCTAACCGCCGTTAGCCATTGTTTTCTCTTTCACTAATCCTACTACTGTACTGCTATATTCAACATCCCATTACTACTATAACAACATCTCTTTTTTATAAAGCCTTTTGCATAACATCTTCCTTTTTTTTCTTTCTCTCTTTCTCTTGTTTTCCAAAATCAATTGGTCATTCATTTTTTTCTTTTATTCCTTTCTTTCGTTTTTTTACTAATTAGACCTGGTGTCTATATACAACAACAACAAAAAGAACCCACTTTGGTTTCAGCGTTTGTCTCACCTCACTGGTTTTCTTATTTCTTTTGAGGTTCAACAAAAACCTTTTTTTTTGTCCTCACTCACTCTATTCTCTCTCTCTTTCTCTCTAGTTGTTTGCTTTTGATTGATTTACTCTGGTTGTTTGTTTCTCATCCATTAACATGGATCAATTGCCCTCGGCGCTTGCTTTGGATTCATCTCCGTCGTTTCTGCCCGATTCGTTGACTTCAGGTCCTGGGAAATCCAGAAAGAATAAAGCTGCTACGATAGTAACTAATGGCTCGGCATTGTTATCCGCAAGTATAAATGAACTGAGTAGCCGCAGGTCGGACAGTCCCACTACCTCGTTGGCGGCTGATATGTCTCAGAACTTTCATATTGCTAAAACGTAAGTTGACACAATTCTTTTTATTTTTTTTTTGTGGATTATTTGGTTTTGTATTTTTGGCTTTTTTCTTTTTTTTATTTTTTGGCTTTTCGGTTCACATTCGAATTGAGTTTTTCCGTCCCTCGAGAGTTTTACTAGAAATCTAGAAAGAAACCCTTTTGAATTTCCGTTTACTGGTAATAGTTATAATCGTTTTGTTGAGATTTTAATACTCTGAGGGAAAAACCAAAAAAACCAGAAACAAAAAAAAAAAAAAAAAAAATAAGAAGATCTATTAAATTTGTCTTACCAGTGAATAATGACTTGAACTTTGACTCTAACCATATTTAGTCCTCAGCATATCTCGGTTCCAACACCTAGAAGGTCGCTTTTTGCATCTGCAGACCCTAAGGTGTCTTCTTTTGCATCTGCATCATTATCATCATCATCATCTATCAGCATTTCTTCAGCTTTGGATCCAAGAGTCTCGCCTGAAAGTGATCTCGTCTTTCATAATTCAACCGCTGGAGCTAACAATTCTGATTACATGAAAACATACTCTCCGCTGCCTCATAAGATTCCAAAAGTCTCTAACTATAACCAACTATTGGACTCGACCTCTTCAGAGATCAATTCCCGTGGTACAGAAACTTCTGTGGATCCAAAGGAAAAAATGGATATTGATGATAGTTCAAGCATGTATTCATTCACTTCTGGATCAACTACTAAATCAAACTCTGCAAGAAGTTCTCTATCTTCACTATCTTCTCTACTGGAAGAATCTGGTGAAGAATGGTCAAAGTCAGGACCAAAGATCCCATCAACTCAAGTATTTATTCAACAACAACAACAACAGCATCAACTACAATCACAACCACAACAGCAACACACACAGCAACAGCAACAGCGACAACAATTACCACCGTCTCAACAACAGGACAATATACCCCTTTCAACTCGACCTTTATCTCATGCATTAAAATCAAGGTCTCTTTCCAGTGCCTCGATTCTTCTCAATTCAAGACCATCTTTAAGATGGACTCCCTCAATTCAAGCATCTCCATCGTTTGTGACTCCGGTTAAACTAGGAAGCAACCCAACTTCTTCAGATCTTTCAGCTACTCCTGTTGATTCTGCTCAAGTAGGGTTGTCACAAGACGAAATTATGTCTCCATTGGCTATGCAAAGACAAAGATCGAAACCTCTTTCTTATCCACAGAGACCATCGTTACAACGACAGGGTCAGTTTATGTCTGAGTACAACCCCCAGCAGCAGCCTGGTGCAATTGTTTCAAGACAATCGTTCAACTCGCCGGTATTAAACGGTGGCGGTCATGAGCCCGTTTTGTCGTCTCTTATAGGTCCGTCCCGTCGATATTCCAAGATTAGACGAACCCATTCTATGTTCCAACACCCTCAAGAAATTTTGGAAGAAAATAAAGATTCAAGCGCTGAATGTATACTTGAGCAACCTGAACCCTTGGGTTCGTCTCCTAGCATTGATGCAGCTGAACCAGATTCTCTTCTTTTAGATTCCTCGTGTGGCCTTAAGACATTTACAGTTAAAGAAGATCCGTTTCGACGTATTGAACGTGGAACACTTTGCGAGATCCTTGATGGTCAATATAACCATCTTTACGATAAATTTGTACTGGTCGACTGTCGGTTCGAATACGAGTATGAAGGTGGTCATATTGATGGGGCTATAAATATCAACTCCAAACAGAAGCTTGAAGCATGTTTATTTTCTGAAATACCCAAGGGAAGATCTTTGCTTATCTTTCATTGCGAGTATTCTGCACATCGAGGACCCTTGATGGCCCGTCATTTGAGAAACTGCGACCGTCAGTTGAATATGGTAAGATACCCCAAGTTACACTATCCGGATATTGTGATTTTACAAGGTGGGTACAGCCATTTCTTTGAAAGTTACTACAACAGGTGCGTACCGCAAAGATACGTTGAAATGAACGACTCTTTGCACAAACAGACCTGCGAACGGGAGATGCAAAAGTTCCGTAGAAATATGAGATTCATGAGATCTCAGACTTTCACTTATGGGTATAACAACAATAACGATAGTCCAAGTGTTTGCAGGTCACAAGACGATCAAGAAAATCATAATTATCAGGATGATAATGATCATGATGATGTTGATAAAAAGTCTCGTGGGAATGGTTCAAATCCTGTACCATTGAAAGCGTACGGACGGTCACACTCGGTTAGTCTTTTTGGTCGATACAATGAGAATGCTGAGAATGATATCAGCATAACCCCAAGCAGAATGGACGCTACTACCAGTTTTGGGAAAGATAATAACAATCAGATCTTATCTTTCTCAAAGTTCAGGTTCCCCTTGAAAGAGTCAAATATAGACTCCACTCCTACCAGGTTGTGAAAAGGAAATTCGTTTGTTTGTTTGTTTGTTTGTTTTTTTTCTTTTCGTTTACTAAGCATTTTTTATTCATACCATAGTCATTCTTTATTAATATGCATTAAATTAAATCATTACAAATTTTATTACTCTGTATCTTTCATTTCGACATCTTCAGTGTCTTTTTGTGGTGGTTGATCATTGTGGTGATCTTTCCAAGAGTCCTCCTCTTCCCTGTCGTGATCGTTGTCATCTCCTTTACGACGGGACATAAGTTCATCCTGTTGTTCATGTTCTTCGTCTTCCTCTACCTTTTCTTGCTCTCCTTCTCCTTCTGCTTCGTCGTTTTCTTTATTCAAGTTATCTATAGACTCCAAGATATCTCCTTTGAATTGCAGGATATTTCTCAGTAACTCGTCGTACTTCGATCTGCGGGTTTCCCATTTGGATTTCAGTTCGTTTCTTTGTGCGGTAAGTTCAGCAATCTCGTCTTTCAAATTGTTGATGTTTTCAGTATACTCCTTGCGAGTGGATTTCAGTAACGCTATGATTGGCTGAGAAGTGTCAGGTTTGATCATTTTCTTCGGTTTCAGCATGGCCTGGATAAATGCAATGACTTCTTCGCGCTCAGCGCGAGCTTCTCGGGCAAAAAATAACTGTTCTTGTAGTTCCACACTTTTATTCTGTAGCTCTAGTATCCTCGTATCAGTCTCCTTCTGTGTGCCCTCGTACTGGGATAATTCCGTCTCATTCAGGTTGATTTGTAACCCCAACTTGGTGAGAAATGTATCGTAATTGGAAAGTTCGTTAACAATGCTGCCCTTAAGTTCTGCAGCTGAATCATGTCCGTCTTGAGGCCGCAGGTTCTGCAACCTTTCTATCAGCTTGTTCACCCGTTTATACTGAACCTCCGAGCTCTGAACTCGCTGTTTTATCACTTCATCCTCCATGGTGCTTGTTGGTTCCAAGATCAAAATTTAGCCGTCATGACGATCAAGCTTAAGCTTAAGTACTAGTACGTACGTTAAATATATTGTGTAACCACCCCGTCACAGTAACTTTTGCTTGCCTCGAGGCCAGCCGCACGCCTGGTTCTGAACTGCAATTTGCAAATTGTACAACAAACATCAACGTTGGGAGGGCTACAATAATATATCGTAAGCACTTATTGTACACGGAAACGATTGGGTAGCAATGGATCAATTGATACAGGCAGCCCAGTACGCTTCACAGGGCGATATAACTGGGTTACGGGCGCTTTTCTACAGTAATAGAGCGTACTTTGTTGATGTTGCTTACGGATACCCTCAGAGCGCGTTATCGTTAATACTGGTGTTTCTCCCCGAATCACTGGAACCGTCAAACTATGCATCGTTAGTGCACGAGCTGTGGGACAGACAGTTTGTGGCACCGCTGCCCGAGGCCGCCGTGCCTGTGGATAACGATATTCTGATGTTATCTGACGCAGACATTGAGCGCCGGGGCAGGATGTTGCTCGAGTACATTGAATCAGAATCGAAACAGTATGGATGGGACGAGACCCTGACTGACAGCCAGGCCCAAATCACCTGGACAAGGTCAATTATACGCAAACTCGATACGTCGACGCGGCAGCTCTCTAACTGCATTTTATTTATTATTAGCGATTCGCCCGCGGAGCTTGTCGCGTGGAACGAAGGTATAGTGGACGTGTTGGCCAAGTACCGGATATACACGAAAGACACTGATCTGATCTCGTTGCCGGATTTCGAGAACCTCGACCACGAAACCGCGTGCGAGAAGCTGCTGTCAAGCCAGTCGTATGTGGACATTGAAACGGTTCTGCAGGATCTCGTCAGCAAGTATCTGTCGTATGTCAACGACTGGCAGGCGTTGTACCCGTGGATAGGCCAGCTATCAGATCTGCGGCTTATTCTAAAATTATCCCGGTACCCTGAGCTTGCACGTCCGGTTATGGCGGTCTTGTACTACTACCCTGAATCTATGAATGATGCTACTGGTAAACTGGTATCTGACATTGTTGCAAACTTAGTTCCAGTTGATGTTCCCAGTGGTTCAGGCGATGTATCCTTTGATTCATTTGATGATCTGCTGAAGTCGCCTATAAGTACCCCCAGCGGAGATAACATCGACTTGCTGAAAAAAGCTATCCAACTTGCCACCATTTTGAAAAAACCCATGCCTTTTATTGCAAGGTTATCATTGAATGGCACGTTTGAAAATTGGAGCTCTATAATATCCAATTACATTTCAACCAGTACTGATTCGCTACAGATGCTTAAAACTAACATTGACTGGGTAAGTCAAAATATCCCCAAGTACCAGGTCAGTGATGACGAGATCAACGAACAGCTACTGATCAGAAGTCTGAAATCCGACAAGGAGCATGACCTTGAGTTCATCAAGAATAATTTTGAAAACTACGACAAACTGGAACCGCATTTAATTGAAACCGTTTATTCGCTAATTGGTTCTGCTAACGGGTGGAGTCGTCGTGACACTAGGTTACGACACGCATCTGCTCTGCTCAATCTTTTACCGGAGACGACCGTGTCTCGAAGGGCCAAATCGTTTCTAGACGCGATATACGAAATATCCAATTACAAAATTGAGATTTATCCAGGATCAGAAGCTATCCCCGGAGATCTTTTGGAAAATAATAACAACGACGCGTTGGGTGTTGTGCACAGGATCCTTGAGTGCAACCCCAAGGCGTACAAGACGAGCATTGAGTCTTTGATGTCGATAGCGCTTAGTCTGAGCATTGCGTACGGCGACAATGTAGATTCAGAGGGAACTAAACGGATAGCAATTAAAGTGCGGTGCATGGTGGTAGAGGCGGCTCTTGTTGATAGTAATTTCAAAGTGGCCCTAGAGTACTGCGACCCGCTGAAAACTACAACTGACTCTTTTGATGCATGGACAGCGTGTTTCCAAGTAGGCAAGTTCGCTTCACCTTACTGGCCCGACCCGCCACTACCGGAGATCCTTTCTATGCAGATGGACATTCTCTCGTCGGCGCTCGTCATATGTCCCAGGGAAAATGTATCGACTGTGCTATCGGCGTGGAAAACTAAAGAACGCCAGTTGTACGAGTCGGCCCACCACGAGTACTCTGATAACCTGCAGCGAGCGTCCAGCGTGTCGTATACCCCCAAGACAGCGCTATCGTCAGCCGAGAATCTCATGCCTACAAAGTCGTCGCTGTCAAGGTTCGCTCGTGCCATCTCTTCCTCCGTGTCGGAGTTCACCGTGCCAGGAAGTGAAGACAACAGCGGGTCAGATTCTGACAGATCGCAGACCAGCCAGCATCATTCACACCAAAATCAACAACAGCAAAACCACCACCAGCAACAACAACAACAACAGCAGCAGCATCCGCAGCAAAGGAAACGCGACCAGCTTTCAGGGCTGTTCGTTAGTGGTTTGGGCTGGGCTATCGGTGCCAACCAGTAGATTTGTTTGTTTGTACTGTGTTTTTTTATATTTATCGTGAATATTAATTAAATTAGCTAACATATATATAATAATTTATGCGACTGTTTACCGGCTTATCCTTGGCGATGTCAAAGGTTTCGCTCTGGTGCCCTCGTTACTCATTGATATGTTGGGATATAGTTGCTGTTGCTGTTGTTGTTGTTCCCTTTGCGTTAGTACCATTCTGCTTGACGGTATCATCTGTGGCAGCGGGTTACCAGGTTCATAGTCATCTATATTAATCCTTTCTTCAATCACTTCTATTTCCTTCTCCCTTACCTCTAGCTTCACTTCCTTTGCTTCGAGTTCCTCCTCTTCTTCTTCTTCTTCTTCTTGGTGCAGCCGCGTCAGTCCATCGTAGAACGCCACGACTTTAGCATGCACCATTACTCTATCCTGGGAAAACCTGAACACTTGCAGCCCGTCCAGCGATACCGCTCGACTGACAGCGACATATGCCTGACCCTTTTCGAACACTTTACCGAGATCAACTTTGACCCATTCCAGGGTCTGGCCCTGCGCTTTGTGGATAGATAGCGACCACGCGAGTATCAAAGGCACCTGGCTCCTTGACGCCATGGGTTTACCCTCAGAGTTCTCATACGACCACGTTTCGGGCTGGATTAGCACGTCACGGGTGCTGCCGTCGACAAGGAAAAACCTCACTACAGGCCATAGCTGGCCAAAGTTCTGGGACGATTCTTGCAATAGCACGCTTCTCAGCCGTTTTCTCCGCCATGAAACGTGTTCAGGGTCTTCTTCTATTTCCGAGTCGTCCTTGGGCATTGCAAAGACCTCCACATCAGCCGTATCGGTAGATATTACAGGCTCGATGATAGAGTTCTCGGACATTGAACCGAAAAACCTGTCGTCCTCGTCCTCGTTGCGTAGCCCCAGGTCAACTAGGATATCACTCCTGTCTTCGGCGTTGGACAGAAGCAGTGCGTCAGGCACTTGCTTGAACGACGACTCGCTCATGAACCCTACTACTTTGCCCAGGGACCCGTTCACAAGCGTTTCGTCCATGTTCTTGATCAGCATCACCTGCGCGTCCAGCTTGATCCCCAGCTCGGGTACCGCCATCATGTTGTCGAGCTTGTACATCTTCTCCGCTTCCTCGTTCTCGTACCAGTCGCGGGCCTTGAACCGCACCAGTCTGCCCGGCAGCTCCTGCAGGTGCGCCTTGTTGGCCTTTTCCACTTCGTACCGCCGTGGGAACAGCTCCGCGGGCTGGATCCCCTCAGGCACCTTGGGTTCGCGCGACAGAGACTGGAACGTGTCTATGGTTTGCCTGGTCATCTGGCCGCGCCGCATCTGGTTCAGCATGTTTGCAAACGTGTCGTCTCGCTGCCGGAATACCTGCACCAGCACTATAGTCTCGGTTACGGCAGTTTTCCACGACGTCGCTTCGAATGCAAACTTGAGCTCTTTGGCACGCCCCGTCCTGAGATCCTTGTCCATGACCGGCGGCAGCTGGAAAAAATCACCAGTCAGTACAAGCTGGATCCCTCCAAAGGGCTCCTCGGATTTCCTGATCGTCTTGGCTATGTAGTCCAGCTTGTCAAACAGCTCTGCGTCTATCATCGAAATCTCGTCGACTATCAGCACGTCGGTGGTTAGCCAGCGGCTGCGCGCCTTGCCTCGTGACTTGACCCGTTTCAAAAGAACGTCAACAGATTCTCGGCCAAGGCTTATCCCGGCGAAACTGTGCAGTGTTGAGCCACCAATATTGCATGCTGCCAGCCCCGTGGATGCAGTCACAGCTACTCGCAGCCTGGCCCCGCTGGCTTTACGCTGCTCGGAGAGCCCCGTAATGATCTTCCTCAGCAGAACAGACTTACCCGTACCGGCTGCACCGGTGAAAAACATGCTGGTTCGTTTGTTGACTACCATATCGTACACTTTCCGTTGCTCATGACTCAGCACTATCGGGGTATGTTGTTGTTGCTGTTTCTTCTTGTTTGAAGTCACGCCGGTGCCGCTGCTGTCGATTTTGCTTTTGCCTTTGCTTTTGCTTTTACTTCCGCGGTGGTTATCATTGGCATTGGGTGGGCCATCGCCAGACGTATCGCTCCAGTATTGCTCAGACTCGTCCATTTGATAATCGCTCAGCGGGTCAAAGTTGTCATCCGAGTCGCATTCTAGTGCGAGGGGAAGTTTGCGTCGAAGAGGTTTTTTACCTTTGGGGATTTCCCCCAGATCGTCTAACGGTATGTAACTCTCCTCGCGTTTGGCGCTTTTCATGGGCGACGGGGATTTCCTGGTAGGCGACGTTGGCTCGGGCCGTAGAGATGACCCGGCTTCTAGTGGCACGAAAGTTATTGGCGTTCGCGGGGTTCTGGTAGGACTGCGTACAGGCGATCCCTTTTTGGGCGTGGATACATGGAGAGGAGACACCTCGGGCTCGAAAAGGTATTCGTCCGTTTGAGTTCCTTGATCTCGCGTCTCGACAAAATCTTCAGTTTGAGTGGTTTGGGTCGTGTATACCTTGGCATTAGCGTTGTTGTGTCTTTTCGGTGATGTACTTGGACTTGGTGTTTTTTCTCGGGGCGTCCGTTTCCCCGTTATATTAGTATTCTGTTTTTCATTACTTCGTGTCGTAAAGACTATATTCTGTGTCTCGTTTTCTTTGCCGCGTGCCTCGAGGTCTATGGAATCGCGAAACGGTAAAGGTTTTCGGTCAGCGAGACTTGTATGGTTCCGTAGCAGTAACTCTTGCGAATCGTCGCTGAGATCCATATCCTCTTCCCGGAAAAGCTCTTTCCCGTTGTCGTCATAGACAACCCCGTTGCGCTGGTACACCATTGGAAACTTCGGCGGCGTTGATGTTAGTGATATAGTTGGGTTGCTCGTTTTCCCTTTACCTTTCCCTCCTCCTTGGTGGATCCTTCTAGCGCCACCTGGCGGATTGTATAGTAGTGCCTGTTGTCCTCGTACCAGAGGAAAGACAACTCTTCTAGAAGCCACAAGGAGGAGATCTCTATACCTAGCTCTATATGCCTTCATGAACCTGTTAGTCGACAATCATTCGTTGAGCAAATAAAAATAAGAGATGTGCCTTGTATTGAAGGAAGGCTATCTTTTAACGTACCACTTTTGCAAAGGAGCCCTTCGCCGTGCCCTACGTTACCAGGACAGTCGCAAATAAGTTCACAGCTTGGCAGGGTGCTGGTGTGAAGTGTTTCGAATCACTAGTTGTTGCGGTTTGGTTCCTGATCCCGTTTTGAAAATTGATGTGTTGAAAGAGAAACAACACACATGCATACGCACACACACACACACACGAAATCTACGCGTGTGAAATTACAGCTAATCGTACTTACGTAAAACAGATTCTCGAGATTTATGATAATATTGTATAAGCTATAGTGAAAAATGACTTTCTTTTTGTCTCCATGAAACTGGTCAACCCATGGTTTCTGGACCCAGTACATGTGTGTGTATATAGTAATGCTTCGGCTATCTCGATTCTATGTCAGATCCCAGGCGTTGGTCTGTTTTGATAAAGGATCTGTGAAAATATAGTTGGATTGAAACAAAACGCGTAGATTACCCGATCAGGAAATTGTCAGACTAATTAGTGATCGAATCGCGTCAACCTCTGGAACACAATTTTTTTTTCTCTCCGCCTAATTTGTTCATTTTTTTATTGAACGTAACCTGCAACCGAACAGAGTTTCCCAACTTGGGTCAGTTTGTTTTGTCTTTTTGGTTTAACCTTCCATTCTATAGAGTTTGCACGCATATTAGGACTTAGGTCTGACCAAGCAACCCCTGACACCTGACACGATCAATCTCAAATAAGTCGAGTCAAAAATGAAAACTTGGTCCAGTCTGCCGTTGAAGCCTAGTGAGCTCCAGTTGTCCACTGTATTGAAATGTGGGCAGTCGTTTAGATGGAGAAGTACCGGCGATATATGGTCAATTGGATATAAAGGTCGCGTTATCCAGTTAAAACAAGACGATACAAGTCTATACTACAGATCTCTCCATGATAAGGATACCAAAATACCGACACTAGACGTTATAAGAGACTATTTCAACCTTGACATCAATCTAGGCGAGCTATACGAAGAATGGTCGACCAAAGACGCTCATTTCAAGAAAAGCGCAGTGTACTACTCTGGGATCCGGATCCTGCGACAGGACCCCTGGGAGAACCTGGTGAGTTTCATCTGCAGCACCAACAACAACATCAAGCGAATCTCGTCTATGGTGGAGAACCTGTGCATCCACTACGGCGACCATCTCGGTGACGTTGACGGTGTGTCGTACTACGATTTCCCTGCGCCCGAGAAACTCGTTGGCAGCGAGCAGCTGCTGCGCGAGCTGGGGTTCGGGTACCGTGCCAAGTACATCGACCGCACCGCGTCGATGGTGGTTGAGAAGGGAGTTGATTATTTATTTGGCTTGCGTGATGAGCCGTACGAGCACGCCCATGAGCAGCTGCTCCAGTTTACGGGCGTGGGTCCCAAAGTGGCCGACTGCGTGTGTCTCATGAGCCTCGACAAGCACGACTGCGTGCCTATCGACACGCATGTGTGGCAGATAGCGCAGCGCGACTACAAGCAGACGAAGGTCAAGACGCTGAATAAAGAAGGGTACGAGAAAATTAGAACATTTTTCCAGAAGTTGTGGGGTGAGTATGCAGGCTGGGCACAGTCGGTGATGTTCACTGCTGACCTGAGAGATTTTAGTGCTCTCAAAGACCAGCCTAAACGTGAGGCTGTGGTCGAGGTGAAATCTGAAAAGAGGAGGAAAGTAAGCTCTGTGGAAAAAACAGTCCTGTCGGCTGTGAAGGTCGAACTAAAAGTTGAAGCTTAGACCATTGAAGTAATTGCATTTATATATCACATTTTCTAGTAGTAATATGAACATATGATTTTCTATTTTTAGTATTAGTTTTGTCAGCTATAGTAGACTGGTGCAGGTTTGTCCTCGTTTGGGTCTACAGTCTTGGGGTCGTAATGGCAAGGTGATATACTTGGTTTGTGCTCTCGTTTGTCGGTTGGATTGATAGTGTTACCATGGCGATTATTGATCTTGATCCTGTATCGGTGACGTCAGATTTCCTATTTTTTCACCTCCTGATTTCCCACTATTGCGCGTTTCATTTTGGTCTTTTTCTTTAGTACATGTACATATGGGTTTAGGATTACTTCTCTGGTAAAACTTTATGGTAATTGGATTTTGTTAGTGTTGTTAAAAAGCCGAAACCAAAAATTAAATGAATTTTAAAATATCTTTACTACAAATCATTGTGATCCAGTTTACGATTTCTCAGAAACTTGAAACCGAATAGTCAAAGAATTATAAAATACTATACCAATAACAACAAAAGTGTAGCTACAGAACACAAAGCTAGAAACAAGCAAAAGAAACTGAAAAATTGGCGTGGATGACATGAACCTACCTTGATTATCAAGGATCCAAATGCATACGGTAAAATGGTCAAATAATTTAGGCAAATAAGAACAGCAGGTCCATGAAACGTACAAAACCAACTTTTGCAACAATGTATCTACATTTAAGGAATCCAAAAAAGCTAAGAAGAAGTGAAATAAGTCAAATTAAGTAAAGGCAAAAGCTCAAACTGACCGAGGGCATTTCAACATGCAATCATCATCATAAACGACCCAAATTTCACCCCAATTTATTTCCAACCTTATATAGTTTATATGATTTAAGCCAGAATCACATATAGTACCCGGATTAGCTCCAAAATTGCATTTTTAAAAACATTTGGCGGTAGTCACGTGATAGATGGAAGTTCAAAACATAGGTCTAAAGTATTTTGTCAGCTACGGCCATATCCAGGTGAAAACAAGATTTCCCGTCCGATCAATCCTATTTAAGCGCCTGAGAGCCATACCCAGTAGTGTAGTGGGAGACCATACGCGAACAGATGGTGCTGTAGTTCTTTATTTTTTTGCTTGTCAAACATTTTTTTTTGCTTTTGGTACAGCCTGAAGGTTTATTTTTTTCAAAAGTTTGCCAAAATTTGGATATCCACAAACCAATTGACAATAGCTCATAAAAACATTGAATACGAGTGAACTCATAGCTCTCGAGAGATGTTGAATTTTGGTTAACTGGATTGAATTTTGTGCGGTGCGTGTAGTCTAACGATCGATCGATCGATCGATCTTTAAAATCCGAGATCCATTTTGTTTTCATCACCTTCAACGCGAAAACCTTCGACACAACAATGCCGGTTATTCGAGATGAGAACATCCTTGTAAGTGAGATCATGTATCTATAATTCAAAGCAAAACTAACATACGGGTGATTTAGATAATATCGCCAGGGTCGGATAGAACGTTGGCTATTTATGGGTTGGGCGAGTCGTTAGGACCTGCCACCATAGATATTCCAACCAAGGTGTACCGACACCCTGAGCACGCGGGCGAAGACTATTTCGCACCGACTGGAGAAGAATCTCAGGCCGTATACCCTATCCAGAAGGGCGCCATAGTAGATATTGCGGCGTTCAACTATTTAATGTAAGTGTCAAGTGGGGGTTTTTATTTGTTTTGTGGAAGAAAACAATCTAACATCCGTTTTTTTTTCCAGAAAACTTG
Source organism: Groenewaldozyma auringiensis (assembly GCA_030574195.1). Taxonomy (NCBI): domain Eukaryota; kingdom Fungi; phylum Ascomycota; class Dipodascomycetes; order Dipodascales; family Trichomonascaceae; genus Groenewaldozyma; species Groenewaldozyma auringiensis. The sequence goes on from JAJMEP010000063.1 coordinate 45,278, forward strand.
TTTGGAAGTCTGTCATTGCTGATACTGGTAACCCTTTGGTTGTGGTGTCTTTGGTTGTGAGCTCTTTGTGGACAAGACCTCAGATTGAGCGAATCACACAGTATGTATTTGAGACCATGGAGATTCCTGCGTTTTATATTATCAAGAACGGTCTGGCCGCTTCATTTGCACACGCAGTCAGCGACGCGCTTGTAATTGACGTTGGCAAAGAGCGAACTGAGATCACTCCTATAGTAGAGTACACGCCTGTGGACTACGCGGTGAGGAATTTGAATTTTGGCGGAGATAATATCAACAAGGAACTTTCACGGTTGTTGCCTGATCTGACACCAGACCAGATTGAAGCTCTTAAACGGTCGCCCATATACGAGGCATTAAGTGAAGACGACGCCAAGAGCTCGTGGTACGCTATAAATGGAAAAGAGGAGACCACTAACCCTGAAGACGAGGGTATCATAGACGTCGCGGCTATCGTGGCCAGCGGTAGAACCAGAGAGATCTTGGAGGCACGAGAGCTTGAGAAGCAGAAGGGAGACAAAAAGAATGAAAAACCTAATAAAGACAGAGAGTTCAATACTTTTGTTGACGGCGACAATAAGACCATAGAAGTTGGCAGACAAAGATTCCATGGTACTGAATCTTTAATTGAAAAAATCACAACTGCTGTTGGAGAAGTCACCAAGTCGATTGACATAATAAACAAACGACAAGATATTTGGGACAACATTATTATAGTTGGTCGTGGATCAAGAGTCAAGGGGTTCAAAGATGCCTTGATGGCAAGTCTTTTCAGCAGATATCTGTATAGTAGGACTCCTTCATTTTCAGGAGTACCATCAGCCTTCAACACTGGTACTAACACGCCTATCAATGGGAACAACACCCCAAGATACGGCACCGAAGGGTTCCAGCAGCCCACCCACAGCCAAGTGCCAACATCGATACGACTTGCCAAGATGGCAGACTACTTCCCCGAATGGAAAGGACGCGGCTGGGAAGATGCTTCTTTCCTGGGTGCCGAACTAGCTGCTCGTCAATTATTTATTGGCAATATCGAGAACGCGTTCGTTAGCCGAACCGAGTATAACGAACTTGGTCCTGCCGCTATATGGGAAATATAGTCCACGACGTTTTATATATATATATATATATATATGTAAAAGAAAAATCTATCAATTAATGTCATTGTTATAATATATCATCTACCTGGAATACATTTGCTGCGCGTAAATATTTAGATCTTGTCATCGTCATCATTATCGTCATTACTATTCTGGTCAATCTGGTTGAGTTCCACTGCGTTGGAGAACCCTTCAGCCTGAGACTCTTCTGCCTCTTCCTCCTCTTCTTCTCTGGCGATCCATCGCTTGAAGAGTGGGATAAGCAACTGGGCAACAAAGATCTGCTCGCCTTGGTACAAAACAAGAGGTATAGACACAATGGCAGTAATTTCAGAGGTACCATACTGTGCCTGAATAAGCGGCACACCCAAGGCAACGGTTTTCGCAGCACCAACAAGCATGATAGCCACGGTATCCTTTCTTGAGAAATAGAAAGGAGCAATAAACCTGTACGCAAGCTTATGCGACCTCGAGGAACTTTCATTTGGAGTAGCAATCAGCTTATATATCGGAGCTCTTGCAATGCCGAAACAGATAGCAGTGAAAAGCAAGTAGATTCCAATGTTGAAGAAAACAACCAGAATGATCGACTCAGTCGACACTTCTGTAAACGAATGCCACTTGAAGGCATTAGAAAAAGTGGCCCAAATAAGGAAAACCAAACACAATGACCCGATTTTGGAAAGCTTATACTTGGCGAATAAATATTTCACCTGTTTGGGGAAAAGAAATTGTACAACCTGTCCAACAAATAAAGGTATAAACAGGGATAGACCTAATTGTTTCATGACTCTCCCATACAGCGATGTAACTGATTGGTGGTTAGCAGGATTACCAAACCCAAACCCAGTTTTTTCACTGAGATACAGCTGCAGCAAAGCAGGAGAAATAAAAGCACCCAAAAGGTTGCCAATTGTGACCTCTATGAGGGATAAAGAATCGTTACCGTTAGCCATTTTGGTCATAACGATATTTGACGAGACGGTGGTTGGAGTCACACCAGTAACAATCATCCCAACCAACACGTATTTGTCAATCTTAGTAGATCCCGAGGCAAGAATGGCTTCGGCGAACCCAAAAATAATCGCACTAGTGATCAAGAAACTTATCAGCTGGGTTACCAAATGAGCTCTCCATCTACCAGCCATTCGAAGAAGAACCTGGGTGGAAATACTGCAGCCAGACAAAAAAAAGATTATAGCAACAGCAGCGTAACTGATACTGTATTCAGAACGGATATACCCACCTGAACACGCGACTTGGGGGAACAAGTAACCAAAAATAATTGCCAAGGCAATACCACCCATCATCCACCATTGTTCAATGAACGCCAAAGTCTTCCTCTTGATTTTCTGCTTATCAATATAGCCCAACCGCTCGACTGACAGAGGAGGGGCCACATTTATATGAACACCAGAAGATGACATGCTCTGCTACCAAATAAAAGAAGCTGTTCAGAGCTGATAAATATATAAAGAAAAAGTACTGATCTCTCGGGTCTACTTTCTCGGTAGAGTCATATCGAAAACAGATCCGGGGTCATTGATTGAACTTTATATATATTTAAGATTCCCCTGGCGCACAGTAAAATTTTTTTTCATCATTTGCCGCGATTAACTCGCATGTGCAGTTGACTAAAGGGAGTTTACCCGACGGCTAGAATCTATTAAGGGTCACTTTGGTTTATCGCACACACACACACACAAAATGCATTAAGAGATCGTGCCATCACACAGTCGAGTAACGTCACACACACACACACACACACACACACACACACACACAGTATTAGTAGTATATCACTATACTGTACACACCGCGGTCTTAATAATTTTCACCAGTACCTACCAACTTTGTCTGACTGGGAACAGATTGATGGTGAAAGACGGGCCGCTTTTTTCATTTAGAGCCTCGCCTTTTTTGCATAAATCATTTGTTTCATTGATTTACACAGCACCCAGTCGCTGCAATTGTTGACGACAAGTGGATATATTACGTTTGCATGTTCATTCCGGCCCTTAAAAGGGCTGCAATTGTGCTCTCATGGGTTCCAGTAGTGATCACTGTTAACACCAACCTTGTTTCCCTAACATGGGTAGAAGGCGGGTCTATGAAACCAGTCTTGAACCCTGACTCGAATCTCGGGTGGAGAGACTTGGTTGTGGTCAAAAGATACGGGATTAAGGCCCCATCAGCTATAAAAGTAGGCGAGGTGGTTGTATTTGTTTCGCCTGAAGATCCCAAACGGATCCTGGTTAAACGAGTACTTGGTGTTCATGGTGATACTATCGAACCCCGGCCGTCTTCAATGTACCCCAAGAAAACATGCACGATCCCTAGAGGTCATCTATGGGTTGAAGGTGATAATATCCATTCAATTGATAGTAACAAGTTTGGTCCGATCTCATCTGGGCTGGTGTTAGGCAAAGCGACGTCTGTTTTGTTTCCCATTTATAGGCTCGGTGCAATCTCTCCAGGCGGACGGGATGCAAGAATTCAAACCGAGCCGTCGAATTGAAACAGAGAAAAAAGAAAGGAGGGTACAAACCAGTTTTTATTTATTTATTCATTTAATGTCTGATTTCTTTTTTTACTATTTTTATTTACAGCATTTAGTAGTATGTACATATATATATATATTATATTAGACTCTATGCATTCGCAGGAGTCAACAGATCTTGCTGTTCAATAGACCTTTTCTCCTTTCTGAAGTTCGATATCAGCTTTGATAGAAGATCGACTTCATTAGCAGGGTTTGCTGGTTCTGGGTTGTCTTCACGGTATGATTTGATAGTTTGTATAGCATCTTCGACTCCTTCAGGTGTATGAGGAGCATTAAACACGACGAATGCTTCGTTGATATCACGAACCCGTTCAACAGCATCAGCACTGGGTTCAGTTTCCGAGGTTTCTTGCTCAACAGGAGCTTCACTATTCTCAACTAAAGCAGATCCATATCGAGCCAGTTTCAAATTAGAGATGACTTTAAGACCTCTAACAATTAATGGTTTAGCAACGTTGTCCTCTAACTCTGGGTTGATACCATAAAATGCATACTGGAATCTCTCTAGTTGAAGCTCCATGTCTGAGTCCTGACCAGCATCTGCAGCCAAGTATCTATCTTTGAATTCATTATAAATCTCACCAAACCCATGCTTGTAAATCTCTTGAGCGTTCAAAAACGAAGCACGCCTCTCACCCAAAACAAACCGGATTCGCCAAAGAGTAGTTTTTATCTTGTCGTCCACTAATTCGAATGGATTATCGGTAGCACCTATGTTTTCACCGAGCGTTTCGTAAATTCGAGATTCTCGGCCCAGCCGATTTCGTTCTTTAATGCTGACCCACCATAAGGTATGTAAATCTTCGAATGACTTCTGGCGCAGCTGAGGAATGGTCCATGGCTCACCAGTATTTTCAAGCTCTTCGGCGCTTCGAAGGTATTTCTTGCTTTCCGGGAAAAATTGCCATAATGGATGATCATCCCGAACAGTGAAATTCTTTACTGTCGGGGTAACAGGTGGACGAAGGGTCACATTGACTTCATCTTGCAATATACTTTTCACAACAGCAGGCTTGGTCTTGGCAGCCGCCCTACTGGCTTTGCTGTACATCCTCGTAAATACCCGTGGGCTTGCACTCATCCTGGGTTCGGTCAGGTCAATCCTGCTAATTCAAATGCCCTGAGAAAAAACTCGTTAAAATCGATCTTCTCAAGCTCGATTCGTTAAAATTTACTTTAGTACCAGAGTGTGTTACACACACACATAATATATTAATATTGTGGTTGGTATAATCCCACCGATCTCGATCTTAGCTTTCTTTATTCATACGGAAATCACATTATAACATGTCGAGCACATCAGAACCCTTGGATCTGGTGAGACTGGCACTAGACGAAGATGTCTACGTGAAACTGAGAGGTGGGAGAGAGCTTAGAGGAAAGTTACATGCTTATGACCCCCATTGTAACATGGTTCTCGGTAACGTGGAAGAAACCATCTACGCTGTAGAAGAAGGCAGTGATCAACCAACAGTAAGTTGAACAAAATTCAATAGTACAATATGGAATAAGGTCTGGCTGAGGAAGATATTAACTTATAGGTATCAAAAAAACGAAGTGAAATGTTGTTTGTTCGTGGAGATAGTGTAATTTTGGTCAGCCCTCCTACACGAGCTTAGGCATGGCTACAGAGAAAAAAAAAATCACTATCAAGAATGAAAAAAAGATGACAAAATAGGTTTAAATTAAATCTATTGCTATTTATCAATTGTATTAATTAAATTTAATTTTTTTTTTCTTATGGAATTCATCTCATCATATGGAGTTTCTTCTTCCCAGTGTTTTGACTGGTGACCTGGACCGATTATTTTCAAATCCTGGAATCGTTTTTAATGCCCCTTCACTTATCCATTTGTTAAGTGTCTGGTCTGCATACTGTTCACCGATACCAACAATCTCATCAAACTTGCCAAAGTCAAGTGTAGCGTAGTTGTCAATTGGCGGCCGCATATAGAAAACTCCCGGAGTAACTTTTGCACGTTCCAGAGCCGACACAGATGATACATATGCCAACCGTTGTTGGATCTCAGCTAAACTTGGTACATTGGGGTGGGATGAGAATATATTCCAACGGTTGAAAAGAACCCAGAGCCCTGAAAGAGAGTCACCGTAGTTCATGGGTGTCGTATCATCAATGCTTCCAACGTCCACAGCAAATACCACTTTTGCTCCAAACCTCGTGCGCATCTCATCCACCGTAAGATTATCCATATACCCGCCGTCCAACAGCATAGACCCCTTTTCAGTCATGGGAGGCAGTAAACCTGCAAGTGTCATAGATCCTCTAATAAACCTCCAAGAGTACCCACTAGTGTGAACTTCCATGCGAGAATGCGTGATATTGGTGGTGTTCGTATAATAGCCAAG
>JAJMEP010000064.1:0-47291 GCA_030574195.1 Groenewaldozyma auringiensis
TTAATATCCAAACATTTATATAAGTAAGTGCTATATATCTTTTTGATACTGAAATATTGTTATCATGATCATTTATCATAGTAGTTGCAATGTCAGATCTTGTTCATCCCACCATGTAGCTAATATCAAAAAAAAAAACACCTCTCCTTATCCTACACTTCATTTACGTAGATCTAATGATTTAAAAAACATTTCCCTTTACTTCCATACTTTCATTACAACCTTTTCTTCTACTTCTTGTCAACTCGGTTGCTACGTGTCAATCCTAACTGATAAAGTAACAAAAAATAAGTTAAAGGGCGAAGTGGAAAAGCAAAAAAAAATTAAAGCTAGGGTACCCAACGTTGTTGATACAACCTTCAATGCAACCCTTAATTTGTGCATATCATTACTTATATCAAGAGTGATATCTGCTTTTTAAAAAATTATTAAATTCCTCCTTAAACTTCCCACCATTGCTTTCATCCTTTTTATTTCAACTTCTTTCTATTTATTATCTTTTTTTTATTCGGAAATAATCCAACCGGGTTTCTCTTAGTTTTATTTTTTTTTATTTTTTCTCTATTTTTTTCTATTTTTCTTTTATTTTTTTCCGTTGTGTTGTTGACCTTAATTCTTGATTGATTGTTTACCATTGTTTTTGTTGTCAAATCCCAAAGAGCCAATGGTAACGGTTCATGTTGAGTATACCTCAATTTCTTTGGCAGCAATACCAACTGCACTCCTTCTTTTTGCATCCGGATCTGTATCCATAGCTTTGTCGGTTCTTCATTACTCGTCTGCGGCGACAGCTGACAATGACAATACATCCAGTACCACTGGAGATCTCCATTACACTACTGCCCAGAACCACAATGGAATACAGATCCGTAGTGGTATACTCAGTGGATTCCTGATACTAGCTGGGGGGTTTGCACTTATTCAAGGCAGGTACCCACATTTGACCCACTTGATTTTATTAAGCTCTGTGACATTGATCGGAGTTTATGTGAGTGGGTCTATATTCACATGTTATCGATTCATTCAGTATCCTTTACTCCTGAATGACACGAGCCATTCTGTCAAGGCCCTGGAGCTAACTTTTATTGTTTTATGGGTACTAGCCCTGGTTATAGCGTCAATTTACTCGGCCCTGATCTTCGCCGATACAAGAGACAAAAAATTTGGTGACAACCGATCTAATACAACACGCAATTTTCATCTATACCCTCACCACCACCACAACCATAATAACAATGATGATAATACCAGTGGTGCGTTCAAGGAAGCCGAATTAAGGTCCTCCACTACTCTCAATGAAACGCTTAATGGAGTACATAAACACCAAAACTCAAACAATAAAAGCATAGTAACGGAATCGCCGTCGCTGGACACGAATTCACGAGGCTATAACCAGTATTTATCATCGGTCAGCAAAAATGGCAGTGGTGCTAGTGAAGGTTACAACAGCACAAGCAGCAGAAATAGCAGTGGAGACAGACCATCCCCTGAAATCGGCTTTATGAACTATATCCAGCAACAACAACAGCAACAGCAACAACAGCACCAGCTGTTGCCTGGTTTCCACCAGTACAATAACAGTCTAAGTCAGTTCCCTCCTCAGCAAGTACCAGCCCAGCAGGTACGCAAACACAAAAGCACTCACAGTTTACTGAGTTTTCTTGGAAGCTCTTCTGGAAGTAACATGAACGGCGGTAGTCACAGTACAAGCGGTTCGGTATCTGGAACTGCAATGGTAACTTCTACTCCTGGATCACCGAATTCTAAGTACAACCTCCATGCAAAATCTAAATCTTTGCATCAAAGAAGCGATAGTTATTTAGCAAGGTTCCATCACAGGTTTGCCTCGCAAACTAAAAATGAACAGCTTTCTTTACCGAAACGTGCTGCAGATTTCTTGAAAGGTCTTGAGGAAATTCCCACAGGCAAAGTCAAGTCACCTAGCTTATCACAACACACAAACAGTAATAGCATAGTGGGATCACCTTTACCTTCAAGTTTTTCTTTTGACGGCAGCGCTAGAGGAGGCTACGGTAGCAGCAGCGGCGGCGCACCACTATCAAATCCTGAAATGACCCCTCCGTTTGATTTTGATTCATGGGATGTCAACAGTGTGAATATCCCTGATAGAACTTTCTGGTCCGTCCCATCGTCAGAACTAACCCCCAGAAACGTGTCCGGAGGATCCCAGGTAACTAACAGCAGCTCAATTGCATCACAAACTATATCTAGTGCCGGGTTCACCAGAGAACCGAAAAAGACGACATCAACGCCAATTTTAAGGAGAACTGATGAATACGCCCAGGATTACAACGTCGATGTAAGACGAACAAGCAGCTTTGGACACCAACAACAGCATAGCAAAATGTTCTCAACAACTATGGACTACCAGGGAATTGGCGAACCTACCACCAGGGCAATTCTAGAACTAGAGGAAGATGGTGGTGGTTCTCTGATATCCTCTGACCGAGGAGAAACTGAACTACTTGATTCGCCTGCTCACAGAGATACACCAATTATATCTCTGGCGCAGTACGATAGAGAACGAATGAGCCAAATAAAATGATACTCTTTTTAACGAAATAACATGTGTAATGATTAATATGACCAAAACCTTTTAATGAAAGTGTGGATACTTGTAAAAATATACGACTGGTAGTACAAGTTGCCGGTTGTTGTAGTCGCGACTAGATCCAAATAAAATAACGTACATCATCAATAGTACGGCTGAAATAAAATTTTAAGATCAAGATCATTTCTAAAATTTTTTTTTTTTGTTGTTAGAAAATCAATCTTAATACATAAACCATGGATGACTTGTTTGACGTCTTCCAGGAAGCTCCTAAGGAGCAGACTTCAGAGAATCTAGTGGATAAAGATAAAAGTAATGGGAAACGACCCCATTCGCCTGCTGAAACCAAGCCAGCTGAAAAAAGTAATGGCAAGAAGGGCAAAAGTAAAGCTGAGCCCAAACCCAAGAAAGTGAAAGCACCTGCTGCTGTCGAGAAACCTGTTGTCACTGATTCATTCGAGACTGAAGCTCAGAGAGAAGTACAAGCTTCTGCAGGTCTCCAGGGTCAAGCTGCCGAGGAGGAAGAAAGCGGTGAAAACGGAGGCCAAGTTGTTTTGAGCCATCAAGTCAGACATCAAGTAGCTCTGCCGCCAGATTACGACTACGTGCCTATAGCTAACCACAAGTCCGAAAACCCTGCACGCGTGTACCCCTTTACATTGGATCCATTCCAAGCGGTCTCCGTTGCATCAATTGAACGAAACGAGTCTGTGCTTGTTTCTGCACACACATCTGCCGGTAAGACCGTGGTCGCCGAGTATGCCATTGCCCAGAGTTTACGGGATAAGCAGCGAGTAATCTATACGTCTCCAATTAAGGCTCTGAGTAACCAGAAGTACCGTGAATTACTTGCAGAGTTTGGTGACGTGGGTCTTATGACTGGTGATGTCACCATCAACCCTGACGCCAGTTGTCTGGTCATGACTACAGAAATTTTACGATCGATGCTGTATAGAGGTTCAGAGGTCATGCGTGAAGTCGCATGGGTCATCTTTGATGAGATCCATTACATGAGAGATAAAGAACGTGGTGTTGTTTGGGAAGAAACAATCATTTTATTACCAGATAACGTGCATTATGTGTTCTTGTCGGCTACCATCCCCAACGCCATGCAGTTTGCCGAATGGATCTGCGAGATCCACAAACAGCCATGTCACGTAGTGTACACTAACTTCAGACCTACACCGTTGCAGCACTACCTGTTCCCTGCCGGTGGTAGCGGTATTCATTTAGTAGTGGATGAGAAGGGAAATTTTCGAGAAGAGAATTTCCAGAAGGCCATGGGCGGCTTGAAGAAGGCTATGGGTGACGACGTTATGACCCTTGACTCCAAAAAGGGTAAGATCAATAAAGGCAGTGGAGGGAAAAACGAAGGCTCAGATATTTACAAGATTATTAAAATGATTATGATGAAAAACTATAACCCAGTTATCGTGTTCAGTTTCAGTAAACGTGAATGCGAAGCTCTGGCCATGAAGATGAGTAAACTTGATTTTAACACTGAAGATGAGCACGATATGGTCAGTAAAGTTTTCTCAAGCGCTGTGGGCCAGTTATCAGAGACTGATCAAGGATTACCTCAGATCAAACATCTGCTCCCATTGTTGAGACGAGGTATCGGTATCCATCATTCTGGTTTGTTACCAATCTTGAAAGAAGTTATTGAAATCTTGTTCCAGGAAGGGTTACTGAAAGTTCTGTTTGCCACCGAGACTTTCTCCATTGGGTTGAATATGCCTGCCAAAACAGTAGTGTTCACCAATGTGAGAAAATGGGATGGTAAAGAGTTCAGATGGGTGTCTGGTGGTGAGTATATCCAGATGAGTGGTCGTGCCGGTAGACGTGGTTTAGATGATCGAGGTATAGTCATATTAATGGTTGACGAACAGATGGATCCTCCAGTGGCTAAGAGTATGGTCAAGGGTAACGCCGACAGATTAGATTCAGCTTTCCACTTGACATACAATATGATCTTGAACTTGTTACGAGTAGAAGGTATATCACCAGAGTTCATGCTTGAACGATGCTTTTATCAGTTCCAAAACGGCGCAAAAGTGCCTGTTTTGGAGGAAGAACTTGAGAAGTTAGAGCGCGAGTACGACTCGTTGAAAATTGAAAACGAGGATGCTATCAAGGAGTATTACGATATCCGTCAACAGTTAGCTGGATATGAAGAGGATATTCATAAAGTTGTCATCCACCCTAGTAACTCGCTAAGTTACTTGCAGTCAGGACGGTTAGTACACATTGTTGTCAAAAGTGCTGACGGCAAGAAGCTTGATTTCGGTTGGGGTGCGATAGTAAGTTTTGCTCAACGTAAGGCTAATAACGTTACATTGAATGATTACGAGTCATACGTTTTGGACGTTTTATTACTGATAGGCTCGAACTCGGTTATATCCAGCCGGAAACCTAAAAACGCCGTTGACACAACGATTACTCCAGTCACTGGAGGCGAGGATAAGGGGAAAGTGGAAGTAGTCAGTGTTACATTAGAAAGTGTTGCTGATATTGCCAATCTTCGTGCATTTTTACCTAAGGTCTTGAAAACCCCTCAACAACGCAATGCGGCGCATCGAACTATTGTCGAGATTGAGCGACGGTTCCCCGATGGAATCCCCTTGCTTGATCCAATTGAGAACATGAAGATCACCGACGAAAGTTTCCTCAAGCTTGTTCGCAAGACTGAAGTTTTGGAATCCAAGCTAGCATCAAACGAATTGACTTCATCGCCTAAATTGAAAGAAGCTTATGACGAATACAGCGGTAAAGTTGCTTTGAACAACAATATCAAGAAACTTAGAGGTGAAATCCAAAAGGCACATTCAGTAATGCAACTTGATGAATTGAAGCAACGTAAACGGGTTCTCAGACGATTGGGATTCACCAAAGGTGAAGACGATATTGTTGAGTTGAAGGGACGTGTTGCATGCGAGATCAGTACCGGTGATGAATTGGTGTTAACGGAACTGATTATGAACGGTACGTTTAGCGATTTACAGCCGGAGCAGTGTGCAGCTCTGTTAAGTTGTTTTGTGTTTGATGAAAAGGTCAAAGACGCTCCTGCTCTAAAACCAGAGCTGCAAGAACCGCTCACAGCGCTCAGAACAATGGCACGACAAGTAGCTAAGATAAGCAAAGAGTGCAAGCTGGATATCAACGAAGAAGAGTACGTGGCGAAGTTTCATCACGAGTTGATGGATGTCGTGTACCAGTGGGCAAAGGGCGCAACATTTGCGTCGATTTGCAAGCTGACAAACGTCTACGAAGGGTCCTTGATCAGAACTTTTCGACGACTAGAAGAATTGTTACGACAAATGTCAATGGCTGCCAAAACAATAGGCAACGAAGACCTTGAAAAGAAGATGGAAAAAACTTTGGAACTTATCAAACGTGATTTAGTTTCAGCAGCTTCATTGTATTTATAAATATAATAATAATAATATAATAATAATAGTAGTATAACGTCAAGTTACTTTTACTTTTACTTATGCTTACTTTTTCTTCTGTTTCTTGTCAGAATTTTTTTGTTTCTTTTCAGCTTCTTTCGCTTCATTTTTCTGCTTTTTGGCAGATTTCTTTTCAATAGATTCTATAAGTTTCACCGATGTATCATACAATTTTTTCTGCAAGTCTTCATCCTTGAGCTCTTTTCTCGGTGGCCGGGCACGTATACGGCACTCTGAGATATAATGCACCTCTCCTGGCAGTACATCAGGCGACATTGCTGCAAACAAAACGTTCTCCGCGCCTTGTATGCTTGTCTTTAGGAACAACCACCATATAGGCCACAGCACCAAATAGATAAATAACCCTAACACAGACCCAAACGAAGCAAACCGTTTGAACGACGGCGACCGCATCATCCCCGGATCAACCACTGCTACACGCACGTTGTGCGGCATCTTGTCCGACCGTTCTTTACTGGTGATCTCGCGCTCTAGCTCGTACGCAGACATCGTCAGCGCAAGCTTGGCCGACCCGTGCACTTTCCACGGCTGGTACACGGGGTACCCGCGTTTGATGAACTCCAGATCATCCAGCTTGAAATCCGCCATAACGGACGAAACGCATCCAGTGAATATGACCCTCACGTCTCTGTCTGGAGGCTGGTACCGCAGCGAGGGCTGTAACAGGTTGACAAGATGGAAATGGCCCAAGTAGTTGACCTGGAATTGTTCTTCGAGACCATCAGCAGTGATACGTCGCGGAGTACTGGGCGGCAGCGCTACACCTGCGCAGCACACAATCATGTCCAGTCGTCGCGGTGGGCTGTTATCGAGCCACTTGGTTGCGAATTTACGCACACTGAGTAAATCACCAAGATCTACCTGCTCGCCGTAGACGAGCGCGTTGCCAGTCTCCTCTCGAAGGTTGCGGATGTACGTGACCGTCCACTCGTCTGCAAGTGACCGCACCAGCAAGATTACCTGTGCACCGCGCGAGGCAAACTCCCGGGCCATCACCGCACCTACCCCGCTGGTGCCACCGGTTATCAGCACCACTCGGCCATGCATATCGCGTTCCCAGGTGTTGAACGATCCGCCAAAGTACCGTTTCATTGCTATAACTGAAAGCACGTACGGACCGTACTTGCGGATCTGCCCGTAGTACGGTATGGCGCTCGTGCCCTCCGTGATAACTGAACCTAGGAAGTTCAATGGCATTTTTTTTCTATATCTATTTTTGTATGTCAAATAACGAAACGCCAAAGTCCATCATCGCTTCGATCCAGATCCCTTTTTTTCTGAGGGCTGAGAAAATTAAGGTAGGCGATCTGGATTAAATTTATCGGGGATCAACAGTGAAATTTTAATTTTTTTTTTTTTTTTTTGTAGACATATTTTTTTAGTAAACATGGAAGAAATACTGGTCTACGGGACCGGTGAGCAAGGAGTCATAGCGGCCGACGTTCACTCAGGTACACATGTGAATACATTTAAAGCATCGGAAATAGGTAACGGGTTCGAGATCACTGCGAAATCTATCTTCGTATCCAAGGATGCTTTACTGAGGATCTACTCATACTCGAGAGAAAAATTCGTGCAATCCATTGTCCTTCCAGAGAAACTAGACGTTTTGCGGTTATCTCGCGGCGGCGAGCTCTTGGCCGGCGGAACTTCCGAGGGAACTTTGTACGTGTGGGAAGTTTCTAGCGGGGAGTTGGTCGTACACGAACGTGCACATTACCAGGGCATAACCAGTATAGAGTTCTCGGCTGATAATGCTGTATTGGCCACTGCGGGTACTGATTCCCAAATTCAGATTTGGTCAGTTTTGGAACTATTATCAGGTATCAATGGCGAAAAAGTTTTCCCCCATGTTGTGTTGAAAGGCCATTCTGGTGTGATCAATGATATCAAGATTTCTAGTGGTCCGGCGCAGTCTACAAGAATATTCACCTGCTCGTCAGATAAAACCGTGCGAGTATGGGACCTTTTGAAAGGAACTTTACTGCTGACGTTTGCCGTACCGGAGAATGTGCTGAAAATCGCACTTGATCCATTGGAACGGGGTATTTATGCATCAACCGGACCTTGTGTAAGGTTTTTATCATTGTACAGGAAAAAGGACACTGTCGGCACCATTGAAGCTGTTGGTGCTGTGGGACAGGTTATAAGCGATGGTGAGTCCCTGTCGGTAATTTTTGAAGATACCTCGGGAGATGTGTCATCAATCGCGGTGTCGTTAGACGGCTTGACGGTGGTTACAGGTACTTCCAACGGTGTGGTCACCTCATGGGACGTGCCTACTAGCCAGATAAAGCGAAAGTTCCGCCAATTGAATGGCGCTGTTAAAGGTGTGAAACTTTTCACACGACCCAAGGGAGATATCAGCGAGGCTAATGAAATACCTCAATTGCAACGACGTAAGACTACCAATGAGCATGAAATTAGAGTAACTATACCCGACACAGAGGATATATCACAAGAAGAAAACTACATGGACGACTTACAGCGGCTTACCGGTCAGACACCATCAAGTGCTGGTGACTCTGATCGTGTCAGAGAACTTGAAAGCGATTTGAAACGATTGTACGGTCAATACGAGGAACTGAAAAACGTGCATGAAGAGCTATGGAAAATTCATAAAGATGCCATTAAATAAACTAAAATCACGCAGTACTGCTTGCAACAGTAGCAGAAACAGTCCTGTTGCCAGATAATTGTGATAATTTCTGTGAGATATTTTGTCGCCAATGCGATGAAGGGTTTTTTAAGTACAGCTGCATCAACACATCTGAAAGTGCCTGGATAGTCTCAGGATCGGTTATCTCTGCTTTTGAAATCAGAGCCATCATGATATCCTGGCTTGCAAGCACCCACTGCCTCCCCCAGTCAGATGCTACTAGGACAGATACAATAGATAAAAGCAAGGGTAATGGGAAATTCGATACTAGTTTTTTTGGCGTTAGTGCGGTTAGATTGAATGCTTCCTGGTTAGTTGCCACGTTCTGTAATGCTGTTAAAAATGATGGCTTGATAGGTACTTCACTAAGCAGTTCAGGATACTTCACTGCCAGATACTCTGGGTTGATATTAGCCAAAGTGATATTATCAAGTTTGACTATTTTGAATTCAATATCATACCGTTCAAAAACGTGAGGATCAACAGACAATGCTCCTATGAAATGGCATACATCAGTTTTGACAAAAGCGTAATCAGGATAGTAACTTTCAAGTTTCAAAATTCCTTTAATAATATGCTCGGGTACTTGAATGCCACGGGCCACCAAAACTTGGTAAAAGCTAATCTGGGTTGCCAGGTTTAACAAATCATCTTCAAATAACGGTATATCATATAACTCTGGAGGAATATGATCCAAATCTTTTAATAAATCCATATATCTGCCTAGTATGACCCCATCTTGAGTCTTCTTATAATCCTTCAATATACTCAAACATGTACCAGAGAATAACCGTCTATTAACGAGTTCCCCGTTTATCGCCAGCTTTTTCAAAGCAATGACACTTGCATTGGCACTGCTGGAACTGTGTTCTTCTCCAATTTTACGTAGCAGAGCTTCAACAAATGGTGTACTTGCCACCAAATCAGCTGGCTCAGTTTTGCCTACGAGTCTTACCACCAAACACTCCAAATCCGGCAGCCCGCTGTTAAGACCCTCTAGTAGTTTATCTATAGGTATGAGTGCCAGTAAATTTTCAAAAGACAACTGAGTCAATTTAGACTCCAAAATTGGAACCAGGTCCTGAGGGTACCTGGGGATCAGTCCGATAATCAGTTCTAATCCCTCTGGATCAATATCGTGTGTAAATTGGACCAAACTAACATCCAAGGGGACGCCATTATTAGCCACGTCTCTTAAATGCTCGTTCAGTGACATTTTAGAGATGAAGGCAAACCGAGAAGGAAAAGAAGGGGGAAAAAATTAAAATCTAACTTGATGATGTTTAGAACTTTCCAAAATGTTCGGCGTGGTTAACGAAAGACCGATCTCAATAGCGCACCAAATAAAATAAGAATTAAAAATTAAGGTGGTGGTGGAGAGTTTGGCTTGGGAGAAGAAGACGATGCTTTGGCCTTGGATGAAGATGTTCTTGGAGGCGATAACGGTCTATTGAATCCCTTGACACGGTTCATGTATTGTCTGAACTCACTGGCAGAATGTTTAGCAACGCCGCTGACATCATTGCCAATGACTTTTTTGTTTTTAGTCGTGCCAAACGAAGTTATACCCATCAGTTTCATCATAGCATCTTGATCCGACTCCAATTCAGGCTCATTCTCTTCAACTTTTGGTTCTTTCTTTGGTTTAGAGTCTCTGGGTTGCCTATCTCTAGTTCTGTGGCCTTCCTTTGACCGCGATACAGGGCTCTGCGACCGTTCTCTGCTTCGTCCTCTAGTTTCTCTGGTCATTTTTGTAGCTATAGTGAATTTAAGTAATCGCGATCACTCAATAGAAATGCTAGTAATATTTATTACTCAGGTAGAGAGAGTGTGTGCGTACCAGGTATACCACCATATAGGTTAAATTAGCTTAGAAATCAGTGGTCCACATTTATTATTGAAAAATATTTTTATTTATTATGAGTGCTATACTGTCGGCAGAGGACCTGAACGACTTTATAACGCCCGGAGTGGCATGTATCAAGCCTGTTGAGGTTACTAAAACCCAGGACGCAGGCTCCACTCAGATAGAGATAGGCATAGATGGGTTACCTGTTGAAATATCCAAAGACGGTGAAAACGTGAATTTAAAAGCAGCCCAGATCAACTTATCAGATTGTCTTGCATGCAGCGGATGTATAACCTCTGCTGAAAGTGTTTTGGTATCTATGCAAAGCCATGTGGAGGTGTTGAATGCCGTCAAGAAGAACCGGGAAGAGGTAGGATCCGAGAAGCGGATCTTTGCTGCATCTATCAGTCACCAGGTTAGAGTATCTTTGGCGGTAGCTTACAATACTAGTATTGAGCAAGTTGATTTAAAGCTTAAGGATTTATTGGTCAATATTCTAGGGTTCAGTTATGTTGTTGGACTAGAAGTTGGACGGGAAATTGCATTACAGTTTGGAGCTGATGAAGTTCTATCTGGTGGTAGGAAAAGACCTATACTGAGCAGCAGTTGTCCTGGATGGACATGTTATGTTGAAAAAACCCATCCATATGTTATTCCTTATTTATCTCGAGTGAAATCACCGCAACAGATCACTGGTACTTTGCTGAAAGAGATGATATCCAAAGAGCACGGAGTATGTTCCAAACATGTGTACCATTTGAGTGTTATGCCATGTTTTGATAAAAAATTAGAAGCGTCTCGACCGGAATTTAACGTCGAGGGTTCCAAAGAAGTCGACTGTGTTATCACTGCAAAAGAGGTAATACAGTTACTTATTGATGAGAATATTGACTGGAATTCTCTTGGTAATGATAGTGTACCCAGTGATACCCAGTTATCACCCAAACTATGGCCATATGATCGTCAATGGTTATCGCATGCTGGCAGCTCTTCCGGTGGGTACATGGACTACGTTATCCAAGAGGCGAGATTAAGAGAACCTGAGCCTACAAGGGTGGAAGTGAAACCGGGACGAAACGCAGATATGACTGAATTTTTCGTAATTAGAGAGACTGATAATCAAGTCATTATGAAAAGTGCCCAGATTTACGGGTTCAGGAACATCCAGAACCTTGTAAGGAAACTGAAACCCAAAAACAGTCTACGACATCAAGGGAAACGGCAAGTAGAGTACGATTACGTTGAAGTGATGGCATGCCCTGGTGGCTGTATCAACGGCGGAGGACTGATAGGCAAGCCTGATGGCGTCCAGGAACGAGAGTGGAGACAGGGCATGGAAACTAAATATAGTTCAATGACTCAGCATGATATTCAACAATCGAAATTGTTTGAATGGCTTGATCAAGTATGGGATATGTCGCAGTACAAAGATTGGCTGGTAACTGCAAAGTTCGAAGAAGTCAAGCCACTAGAAGGACTTAACGAAGCATTAACCGTCGGTACGCGATGGTGATTATTACGCATGTATGTATGCATTACGGTTATCAATAATGAGACCATTAATGGATATCATAAGATCGACGACAGGTTTGTTCAAGATTGGTGAATAACCGAAGAGAACCCCACAAACTGCTGCCGTGGTAGACCCAAAAAGAAAAAAAAAAAAAGTTTCGCTAATC
Organism: Groenewaldozyma auringiensis; assembly: GCA_030574195.1. Lineage (NCBI taxonomy): Eukaryota > Fungi > Ascomycota > Dipodascomycetes > Dipodascales > Trichomonascaceae > Groenewaldozyma > Groenewaldozyma auringiensis. The sequence continues at coordinate 12,230 of JAJMEP010000064.1, forward strand.
ACTAAAATCACTACATCACTACATCACTAACGGGTTTTGCTACGGTTAATGATGTTATAACGTGGGGGTTGAGAGACAATCTAAACAGCATTTTCAACTACCGTTGTAGTTTTGAGCATTACTCTAGAGATCTCTTTACTGTAAGTTAAATGAATTCACATACACATATACTATGTATATACGTATACTATGTAAATGAGACACTTTTTTTGTTGTTGTTGCACTATCAGCATGCTGATATCATCCAATGTTGCAGTTGCTGCTGCTGTTGTTGTACATGTATACCGTACCATACTATTGCAGTACTGCGGCAATTACAGTTAAGTCCATTAAGTGCTATATCCGAGCTCGCACTGCGATGGCTAGCTAAAATCCGGAAGGAAGATCACAGAGAGTCACAGTCGCCGCCGCCGCCGCAGTAATTCTCACAGTGTGAGCTTAAATTATCTTGTTCGATTTACAGTCACAGTACAACGCACGCTGGAGCCAGCGTCGTTTACCGGCGTATACGACCGTACCAGTTGGCATTTGGTACTAGTGGTTACTAGTAGTATTTTGCTAGTAGTAGGTTGGGACTTTTTCGCAGTGCGAAATCACATCCATCGATCGGAGCCTACTGCTCCGGTCAACGTACTACTCCGGGCCGAGGACCGCCGTGAGTCGAGTTTAACATGTAACCAGTTATGAGGACATGTTAGCTATAGCATTGGCTGACCGGGTTGTACTAAATAACCAGCAGAAGCAGCCAAGAAAACCATGAAAGTCATACGGCCAGCTCAGAAAACACATTCAAACTTTATATGTTGTACACCATCTGGATCTGGCGGAGCAATTACATAATCAGTGTAATTAGTAAGTAACCGGTTTTAGGGTCGTAGCAGTGTAGTAGCAGTAGTAAGCTTTGATCTTGTTGTATAACGTAATATGGCATATATGGCTATGGCTATACAGCAAAAAAATGTATGTGAGAAGTAGCCGCATGGGTGTATACACGGATGTGTGTGTGACATTTGGTAATATTGGTAATGTTAGTAATATGGCATGGGACCATGGTGGAACCACTGCTGGCTTCATTATTAAGCGTATAGCAGAGCATTACACAATACGTACGTTCTTTTCTACAGTACGTAAGTTCATACACCGATATATCGCAATTTGCGGGCGAAAAAGACAGCTGGTCTGGCACTGCTGACCAGATTCCTCATACTCTCTCTTTCTCCCCTACATAAGCATATATATATATATATATATATTTATATAAAACCTTCAGTTTCTTCCTACTCAATTAATTCTTCTTCTTCTTCTTCTTTTTTTTTTTCTTCCATTTGATTTCATCAAGAGTACCCGTTTTCACATTTCCCCTGCTTTGTGAACTAATTGTGCTGGAATTTAATTGTGGTTTTTGTTGACCTGATTTTTCTTTCAGTTTTACTTTGCTCTACTACTCTTCACTAATTTCTTTTTGAAATCTCTCTCTCTCCTATTATTAATCTTTTTTTATTTTTTTTTTGTTTTTTTATTTTTTTTTCCTTCTAGGCCGGATTTTGCATCTCGGAGATCTTGTGCCCGGATATTACCACCATTAACGTTTTATTTTTTTTTGTTGGTAACTTACGCCTACGCACACTTACGCTTACGCACTTAAGCACTTAAGCGCACACACAGTGAACATTTCCAATTGTTCTAATTCCCGACTTCGCTTGATAGAAACAACTATAACAGCCTTTTTTAACCCCAGCTCTTTCCCACATCGTTTCTTCTATTTTTTTCCCGACTACCTTTGTTACATCCTTTATTATTATTACTTTTGTTTGCCACCAAAATGTCTACCTCTATAGATGTTGCTAGACAGCCTGCTCCCGGCGATAAGGGATATTTCATGAAGAATTCCGTCATTGTGGTGTTCGGTGCTTCTGGTGATTTGGCTAAGAAGAAGACTGTAAGTTTAAGCAATTATCTTTAATACCCATTTTTATTGGGCCCGGCTTTTTTTTTTTGCCCATTATACTAACTGACTTTTTTTTTAGTTCCCTGCATTGTTCAACTTGGTATGTGTTTAAGCATGGCTCAATTGATTGTTGATGCTGTTATTTTGTTGTTTTTGTTTTGTTGTTTGTGTGTGAATTTGTTTGACTAACAAGTATAGTTCATTCATGGTTTATTACCGGATGAAGTGAAAATCGTCGGTTATGCTAGATCTAAGCTTTCCCACGAGGATTTCCTTGAACGAATCGTTTCCAAGCTACCTCCTCTTGAGGACAAGATCGCTGACTTCAAGAAATTGTGCACCTACGTTTCAGGCCAGTACGATAAGGATGAGGATTACGTTGCTCTTGACAAACACATTGATGAGCTTGAGCAACCTTGGATATCCGCTAATTCTGAAGTCAAGAAGAACCGGTTATTCTATCTTGCATTACCTCCATCAGTTTTCGGAGAAGTCTCTGCACAGATCAAGAAGTTTGTTCACCCAGAGTCTAAGGGTGGTAACGCTCGTATCATCATTGAGAAACCCTTTGGCAGAGACTTGGAAACTTCCCGGGAATTGCAAAAGGAAATCGCTCCCAACTGGACTGAAGAAGAGATTTACCGTATTGATCATTACCTCGGTAAGGATATGGTAAAGAACTTGATTATTATGAGATTCACCAACCAGTTCCTCCGAGCTGCATGGAATAAAGAAAATATTGCTTGTGTGCAAATCTCTTTCAAAGAACCCTTCGGCACTGAGGGCCGTGGCGGGTATTTCGATGATATCGGAATCATCCGGGATGTCATGCAGAACCATTTATTGCAAGTTCTGTCTTTGGTCGGTATGGAGAAGCCTACAAAGTTCGGTCCTGAAGAGATTAGAGACGCTAAAGTCGAGTTCCTCAAATGTATCAAGCCAATTGATATCAAGAATGTTATATTAGGACAGTACGACAAGAGCGAGGACGGAACTAAGCCCGCCTACATTGACGACGAAACTGTTGACAAATCATCTACTGCAGTCACTTTTGCTGCTATACAGTTGGAAGTCGACAACCCCCGTTGGAAAGATGTGCCATTCATCTTGCGTGCCGGTAAGGCCCTTGATGAAGGTAAAGTGGAAATCCGAATCCAATTCAAAGATGTAGATATTGATGATTCCTTGACTGATTCAGTTTCTAGAAACGAATTGGTTATCAGAGTCCAACCTCGTGAGGCTATTTATCTTAAGTTGAATGCTAAATTCCCCGGTATGGTCCCCAAGACCATAGTCACAGACTTAGACTTGACTTACTCAAGACGGTATTCTGATGTTATCATCCCTGAAGCTTACGAATCCCTCATCTTGGACTGTCTCAAGGGTAACCATTCCAACTTTGTTCGTGATGATGAATTGGACGTTTCTTGGAAGATTTTCTCTCCTTTGTTGCATTTTATCGAACAGAACCCTGATAAAATTAATCTTGAAAAGTACCCTTACGGTTCAAGAGGTCCTTCAAGTCTGTCTCCATACTTGAAGGCTAGAGGTTACGTTCGAAACACTGAAGAGAAGTACAACTGGCCAGTTATGAGTAAGGAACATTTGTAATCATTTTTTTTGAATTGAATTTTTTCCTTCCCTTTTCCCATCTTTTATTTTTTAAAAAAGTTGGGAATATATATTTTTTATGAAACTTCCTTTTTTTTTCTATATCTTATATACATATATATATTTAACTATTGAGATTCACGTACTCTGGTTTGATGCATTGACATTATAAACCGTTTCCGTAATTGATCCAGTGCTTTCACTTTAGTACTGTTAGACATTTCTTTAGTGGAGTAAATTTGATCTAAAGTTTCAACAAGCTCAAGAATAAGTTTCCGCTGCGCAAGTCGTTGACGTTTAACATTGTTGTCACTGGTACTTGGCTGCTGGGATAACTTCGTGCATATATTTTCAACTTGGGTTAGAAACTCCCGGGGGAATGGCAACGCTCTGGCAAGATTGATCCCGTAATTGAAATTACGACAATTGGAAACATCAGTATCTCGAGCAGTTTTATAATGCATGACCATCTCATTCTCCGTAGCGTCGACTTTCATGTGTAGGCACATTACTCCGGGAACAACTGCAAGTGTTGCCGCCAAATCGTGGAAATGTGTGCATATGAACGCATTTACTATCCCCTGGCGTACCAGATTCTCAGTTATGGCCAAAGAAATCGCATACCCGTCGCTAATACTTGACCCTCTAGCAAGTTCGTCAATGATAAGCAACGTCAGCGGTGCCTGGATATGTCGCAGAAAGTAGCTTGTTTCCTGCATCTCATGCGAAAACGTCGACGCAGTCATCATATTCTGGCCCGGCCCGTCGTTGCATATCCGTGCAAAAACACAGGTGTATACTGGGAACTGGGCGTAGTCGGCAGGCACATACGAGCCCATTTGCGCCATGATGTTGAGCAAAGCGACTTGCCGAAGGTACACGGACTTGCCGCTCATATTCGCGCCAGTAATCACATGGATACGCGCAGTATCGTTGCTAGCGTACGTATCGTTGGGCACAAACGGAGTGCCCCTCAGCTGGTCGCTAGTGAACCGTTCCAAAACAGGGTGCCGGCCTGCTTTGATGGCAAGCTTATCACCAAACTTTGGCCGCACATAGTTACTCTCTTGGTCACTGACAACAGCCGTTAATGCAAGATGCATATCAAGCACAGCAATAGGCTCGGCAACTTGGAACAGCTCGGGGATGAACTGGCACACATTTTCCACTAGTGTTTCCGCAATTTGGTCGCTTAGCAACATTATCTCAGAAGTTATATGTTTTAGCCGGTTACTGTACTTGATCAGTACCATAGTAGTAAACTCCAAGTATCTGCCTTTTTCAACCTTGTTAATGAAAATATCCGGCAAATCTTCAATGCTTGTGTTGCGTGAGGGCAAACGCAAAATGTACCCGCGTTTAGCATCATAAAGCGGTACCAAGTCTAGCTGGTACTCCTGGCTGTATTCACGGCCAGTTTCCATTATCCTGTCGGTTATTTCCTGATACAGCTGTCTTGATACATCCAAAAACCCATTTGACCCTGATTTGATTGCATACGACGTTTGATTCCGCAGTTCAAGCGCCGTCTTGGCAACAACACAGTCTTCGTTAATTGTACTATGGATAAGCTCCAGGATAGTATCAACAATGGTCGTTTCTTCAAGTGATTCGCGTATACCTGTAAGCAAAAACCCTGTAGCATCATTTAGCAACCGTTTCAAGTCATTAATACCAATCAATTGAGTTTCAACGCCAGTATTGCGTTTATTTTCTGGAACGTGCCGCTGTTTGTCGACTCGGCGGTAGCGCTGTTTAGCATTGTAGTCAGCGACCTATCGAAATCACCAAACTGTTTCAGTACTGCGCGGCATTCCATGGCCATGTACTCTTTGGAAACAAGTTCTTGGATTGTATCGAGTCGTAAATTGATAGCATCAATGTTTGTTAACGGTTGCAACAAGCTTGATCTCAGCATACGCGCACCCATTTTGGTGCAGGTACGGTTGAGTACTTTGAACAAACACGGACCTGAATGGTCTACCTGGTTCTGGACAATTTCCAATGACCTTATAGACCTTGAATCTATCATCATGCTACCCTCGCAAGTTCCAATTTTGATCCGTAGACTATTGCCTATCCTCGTCTGAGTATACTGTACAGCAGCTGCAAATGCTCGTAGCACAAAAAGTTTACCGGATAAAGCAAACTTCAAGCTTTCCAGCTCGCTGGGCAAAGCGTACCGTTTAAGTAATTCAAGACCTTTTATATCATCGAACATGTTGCGGGGCACCAGACTGGTTTTAGCGTCCGGAAACGTTGAACCGACAAACATCTGCAGCCTAGAGTTACAGGTAGCTTGCAGCACTACCTCGTTAACATCAAACACTGACATTTTGCTCAGAGTGCGGATATAAGTTTGGCTATCTTCGATATTCACGAGTATGCATTCGCAAGTACTGGGCAACAGAATACACATTCCCACAACCGTAGCGGCCGTCTTGCCCTCGCACAAAACGCAAATAGCAGTATCATTGCTCGGCAGGCCAGTAGTACCACGCGTGATGTTAACGCTGCCAGTAGAGGCTCTAACAGAACTCAGTCGAACAGATCCAGCTCTACTCATAGTAAATTTTGCTTGGGTCTGTAGGAGGGTGGGTGTGATCTACAATGATCAGCTGTTTAGTAGACATGATAACAACAACCTCTATGTTTAACTGATTCTCCGCATTATTACATTTTCCATCCAGGTACGCACGCTCAGGGGTGCATATGTGTAGACCACAATTGTTCCGGCTGTCCGGATAAATAAATTTTGTGTGGTGTGGGGGTGGTGGTTAAGGTGATGTTACATTCACAATGTTGTGGTGAGATATCGATGTTACATGGACAACGTTGTATCTAGGAACAAAATACTACCCACCACCACGACCCTAATTTTCAGGGGAAAGAGATGAGATGATCCGGAACAATGCATTACCCCAGATATGCTTCATCCCCATTCTACGCGTGTCACCGTGTGTTATCAGATAAGAAAAGTATTTATTAGTAGGCTACATATAAATCTCAAAAAATAGTGTTGTAGATGAAGAAGGTTCCTTTGCTTGCACTAAGCTCTGGAATAAACAAAAAATTAATATATGCAAAGAGTGAAAGAAAAAAATGCAAAAAGAGTAGTAGTAGTATCACAAATTAAGATGATTCGTGTTTACAGCGAGGGCTTTGCGCCTTCGTTGAACTTGATAGACATTTGGGTACCTGCCCGAACGTATCCACATTTCTCATAAAATGCAATATTGTGATCAGAACAATCAAGGATAACCTTGTAAGCACCAGCAGATTTTCCGATATCTGTCAGAGCATGAATAAGTTTCAGACCAAGCTTCTTTCCCTGTTCGGAACGAGCAACAGCGATATCTTCCACGTGGCCAACCAATCCGCACTCGTGGATGAGCTTTCGCTCAACAACAATAGATCCAACGGCAACTACTTTATCATCATTGTTGGTGATAACAATTGTAAAGTAAGTGTCGTTTCGTCGGTGCCAGTAATCAAATTGAGCGTAGAACCCTTCTCGTGAGATATCACCAACAGTGGTGAGAACTCTCAAGACATCCAAAACACCTCTGTCGTAGTCAGAGGCCATCAAAGGTCGAACTGAGTATCCCTCTGGAAGAGATTCCTGTACATATGAAGGGATCAACGAAGGATGAAACAGTAAAGGTTCTTTGGCAAGAATACTTGGTTGTTGTCTTTCTGCGGTTGTGCTAAGCAAAGGTTGTTCAGTTAAAACGAGAGACATTGTGAAGAAAAAATTGGATGTTTGTTTGTTGTGGAGTGATAAGTGAAAGTAGAAGGAAAGAAGAAAAAATTCAAAAGCTCAAAAAAAAAAAGGTGTGTGCGTGGGTTTATATATGGTGTTGGTTTCAAAGGAGGCAGGTTTCCCAAACTTGGTAAATCAAAGACCCGCTCGCACACACACACAATACACGCGCGATTATTATGGTGGGTGGGTGTTATTTTTAGTACTGGATGTTTTTTTTTTACTTTTGGGCGATCGGACCCAGCCATCACCCATCATCACTACCATCGTCATCACCACGCCCTGGCCCAATTGGTACGTACAGACCAACCGCGACTATTTTAAAATTCTGTAAACAAAATGCTGCTAATCTTAGGATCGTGGAAATGACACATTGTGATTAGGTAATTACACTATGATACGCTAACAAATGCTTACGTACAACGATTACACACCATACGCACAAATTTTTGGATTTATGAACGTATACAAACCACGTACACTGGTTCGTTTTTTTTTTGAAGAATCATGATATCACGTCTGCGCTTCTCCAGAAAACGTGCATGAGCACGGTGCACTACCACCTGCTGGTAATAATACATTGTTCTCGCGTAATTACAACAACACACGTATAAACGTATCTTCGTACACTAGTGTTTACTAATATTAGGTACATCATCATCCGGAATACGCGCAGCACCCGGTGACCCCTTGATTCATTGTTCCAAGCTTACTAGAATGCACGCTATGCATGTGTCTGTCATCATCAGATCCCTCGATAATTCATCACATCACTACGATCCGCGCTCGCGCGGGATGTACGGAAGAAATTCACTCATTGGATGTGCATTAGTTTTTTTATTTTAATATATATGACTGCGGGATAATTAAAAAAATAATATAAATGGTTGTTTCAGCAGCAGGTGTCTAATTGAACTTTGTATTTCTATAATGACTACCCTTACCTCACTAATTGCTGGATTGGGCCATATCATTGCAAAATATGGCTAAGCGAGATTGCGCTCTGTCCGCGTTAGAGTTCATGATCATGATCAGTAACTATTACTACTACTAATAGTAGTAGTAGTAAATAGAAGTGGCGGTATGAGCTCGCATACTGCGTAATATTAACTATATATTTTTGTGTGTGTGTGTGAGATTGGTCCCCCTATCAATGCAATCATGATCACGGCGCCAAGCCTATTTACCGATACATTTGGATATGAAACTTAGTGGTTAGTTCCCAAAATCCATTGCCAATTTTACCCGTCCATCCCTTCTCATCCCCTGTTTGACGAGCGCACGTTAATACTCGTATCATATATCTAGTCGTTCCGGCCATACTATTAATTTTCTGACCGCCCAGTGTATTACCCTCAATTCCTTTTTTTTTGCACTTTGGTTGATTAGAAAAAAAATTGTCGACACGAGTATGGCTTTACCGCTATCGTACAAGCTTCGACGATACAGGCTTCATCTTGTGGTGATTGCACTGTTTGTGGCATTTCTGTATGTCTATGACCATAATCAGAATGCCCGTGCAACTGCAATTGGGAAAAATAATAAAGATAGTAGTGATGGCAACGACAAGGTCGAGCAAGAATTGAACAAGCAGCTTCAAGTGCAAAATGGAGATACTGTACCAGGCAGTTCGGAGCAATTACCAGTAGATGATGCATTAAAACCAGTCGTCGCACAGAATCCAATTGGCAATCCGCCTTACTCTAACGATCAAGCGGACATAATTGTCAACGAGGCCGTCAAGGAAAGTCTGCAAAAAGAAAATGCAATTGCAAGACCTGTTGCGGGAGAAGGTCCTCAAGCTTCTCGGTTAAAAGCTATGGGTTCGGAAGAAGGGTACCGTTTACCTATAAAAGAGGACCCGCGACTTGCTAAAAATACTAATAGCATTAATGCTGGTGTGGATACTAGTACTGAGAATCCCTTACCAAAGCATCATGCCATTGAACCTTACGAGATTGTCACTTCTGGCGGTGGATCCGCTCGAATTTCAAGATCAGGGAAACAATTACCAGTTTACACATCTCCGCGGAAAGAAAAATTTCCCGTGGATAAGCTGATAAAGCTACCACGCGGAAATCCCAAGTCCATCCCTAAAATTCAGGCTAAAAAATTTGCTGAAACAGCCGATCAAAAGAAAACAAGACTTGAGCGCCTTGAAGCTGTCAAAAAAGCGTTTGTAGTGTCTTGGACCCAATATAAAGACTATGCATGGGGTAAAGATGAAGTCAAGCCTGTTTCGCTGGTAGGAACGCAGCCGTTTATGGGATGGGCAGCCACAATGGTTGATGCATTAGATACAGTGCATATTATGGGACTAGATGATGAATTCAAAGATGCCGTCGAGTATATCAAGGGAATAAATTTCCACACATCATTTCGAAATAATATCCCATTATTTGAAACAGTTATACGGTACCTCGGGGGACTAATATCTTCTTACGATCTTACTGGTGAGAAAGTTTTACTTGATAAAGCAGTAGAGCTGGCGGAAAATTTAATGGGCAGTTTTGATACTCCTAATCGTATGCCACTAGCGTTTTTCAAGTGGGAAGATGATGAAACTAAACTGAAAAGAAGAGCAAGCACCGGCACTTCATTTGCTGAACTAGGATCAATGACTGTTGAATTTACTAGGCTGGCACAACTAACTGGCGAAGATAAGTACTATGATGCAGTTGCTCGAATAACCGATGCTATTTACGAGTATGCTCCTAAAACGGCAATTCCTTGGTTATTGCCCACTAGTTTGGATATATCAGGGTGCAATGTTTCATTTGAAGGCACTTTTGACATGCCTGATATTATCGATAGCGTTTACGTTATTGGGAATAATCGACCCAGTTCACAGTTTGATGCTGCCAAACGAGACGAAATGTTTGGTAAACTCGGTGAGGGGGGTAGCAAAACTGAGCCTGCGGACGGCAGCCATTTAGTATTGCTTGATAGTGGCCGGTCAAGGTACAAGTTTGCCCGGTGTAAACCTCAAGGACTGAAAACTGATCCGAATCTGTTCCCCACAAAATACACTCTTGGTGCATCAGCAGATTCATCTTATGAATACTATATGAAAGAGTATCAACTACTGGGAGGTGCTGAACCCAAGTACAAAACGCTTTACGAAAACATGGCCTCGGCTGCAGAAAAAGAGCTTATTTTCCTACCCAAAGTAGAGCACAATGAGAACATTTTATTTTCAGGTGAGCGATCACTACGAAGTGATGGTGAATTTGTCTACGACAACACTGTGACCCATTTGGGCTGTTTTTCAGGAGGAATGTTTGGGTTGGGGGCCAAAATATTGAATAGACCCCATGATTTGGAACTTGCGCAAAAATTGACTGAAGGCTGTGTATGGGCATACAATTCTACGCGTAGTGGAGTGATGCCTGAGAATTTCATGGTCAGACGGTGTCCACAGGGGTCAACTCCTGAAACGTGCAAGTTTGATTTCAATGATGAGAGTACCAATTCCGAAGACCCATTACTGGGCAATAACATGTACCATTTCCCCCGGGAATCTGTTCGTGATGATGAGCACGGAGGCACACGATGGCCGGTCAGTGGCAGTTACGATATGCCGCGATCTTTTGTTCAAGTGAATTCAATGTACATCATGCGTCCTGAGGCCATTGAGTCTGTTTTTTACATGTACCGTATCACCGGTGACCGTAAATGGCAAGACAAGGGCTGGCACATGTTTGAAAGCATACTGAATCTCTGTGAAGTCAAAGATGAAAACGATACTGTTATTGGATACTCGTCAGCAAGAGACGTTACAAATACCTTACCGGAAAGTCATAAAGTATTGTTGCTGAACTCTGCGGAAAGTTTCTGGATGGCTGAAACGTTGAAATATTTCTATTTATTATTTACTGATCCTTCAGTGATATCGCTTGATGAGTACATCTTCAACACTGAAGCGCATCCTTTTAAAACCAAATAACTACATAAATAAAATAAAACAACAAAAACAATAATAATAATAGAACAATAACATTAAACAAATAAAAACGTTACACAAAGAAGGAAACAAAAAAGAATTTACTTATCTAATAGAAAAAAATGTCTATTAATACTGTTCTTCTTTTTTTTTCCCTTTTTCTTTTACAATCTCATCATAACGGTGAATTTACCAGAAATCACCTTGGTCCTTCATGGCGTTAGCGACCTTGACGAAACCAGCAATGTTGGCACCCTTGACCAAAGAGGGCAAGTTAGAGCCCTTCTCGGAAGAGAACTTGTTAGCGGTTTCAAGACAAGTGTTGAAACAGGTGACCATGATATCCTTGAGCTTGGCGTCGACCTCTTCGGTGGTCCAGTTAACTCTTTGAGAGTTCTGGGCCATTTCGAGACCACTGACGGCAACACCACCAGCGTTGGCAGCCTTACCAGGGGCGTACCAGATAGGGTTCTCAGTGAATCTTGACTTTTCGAAGACGGCGATGGCTTCCAAATCAGAACTCATGTTAGAACCTTCGGCAATGTACTTAACGCCATTGTCCAACAAGGCCTGGGCTTCCTCACCAGAAACTTCGTTCTGGGTGGCAGAGGGAAGAGCGACATCGACCTTGCCAACGTATTTCCAAGGTCTGACACCTTCGATGAACTTGTAGGCGGCGGGATCGACCTTCAAAGTGTCCAAAGAAGCGTGGCTAACCTTAATCTTCTGGATCTCTTCAATGTCCTTAGCGGTGAACCCGTTTTCACAGAGCAAAGTACCTCTTGAATCGGACAATGAGACGACGGTACCGCCGAGCTCGATAACCTTCAAAGCGGCGTACTGGGCAACGTTACCAGCACCAGAGATGGCAACCTTCTTACCCTTGAATGATTCAGCACCCTTGGTAGCGTACTTGATCATCTCCTCAACGTAGTAGACAACACCGTAACCGGTAGCCTCAGGACGGATCAAAGAACCACCCCAGGTGAGACCCTTACCGGTCAAAACACCTTCCCAGCTGTTTCTGATCTTCTTGTAGGCACCGTACAAGAAACCGATTTCTCGGCCACCGACGTTAATATCACCAGCAGGGACATCAACGTTAGGGCCAATGTGTCTTGACAATTCACCCATGAAAGCGTAACAGAACTTTCTGATCTCATTGTCAGTCTTGCCACGGGGATCAAAGTCGGAACCACCTTTACCACCACCCATGTTCAGGCCGGTCAAGGCATTCTTGAAGATCTGCTCGTAACCCAAGAACTTGAGGACTGAGAGATTGACGGTAGGGTGGAATCGGAGACCTCCCTTGTAAGGACCGAGAGCAGAGTTGAATTGAACTCTGTAACCTCTGTTAACCTGCAATTGTCCCTTGTCGTCTTCCCAGGTCACACGGAACTGGATAACACGCTCAGGAACAGAGATAACAGGGATGATTCTCTTGAGTTCTGGCTGTTGCTCGAACAAAGTGGAGTCTTCGAGAGTGCTAAGCAACTCGTCGTAAGCTTGCTGGAATTCGGGTTCTACAGGTTGGACCATTGTAAAAGATAGTTGAAGAACTTTCTAAAAGAAGGGGAAAGGGGGATAGCAAGAAAGTGTGTTAGGGAACTAAAAAAGAAAAGGAGAAAAAAAGGAAAAAAAGGGAAAAGGGGGGGGGAAGGAAGAACCCGGTCTTTTTATATTCTTCCGAAAGTAGGAGAGACGGGAGAAGGGGGGAGGGGAGTGAGTTGTCGTTGTGTGGTAGAGGGAATAGCGAGCGAAGTAGGTAATAGGAAGACTTTATCTAATGGGATAAGCGTACACACCCAGTAGCACACACTTGTACCACTCTTTAGACGATATAGATCTCAACAACAGTCACAATTTTGGTGCGCATGATGATTGATGATATAGGTCAATGTTAGTTTCTACTAATAGCTATTTTCCTATAGATACGCTAGAGTAGACCATTATCTATCTGGATACCGTAAGGTCATTTATCAGTAGCTTCGTTGGCCAGTTCTTTAGTATAAATAAACTGGCAATCCGGTCCTAATTAAGAATATGACTGACTGTTTAGCTAGCTAGTATAAAAAAACTAGTTGTTATAGATCCACCAAAGCACAATCCTGGCGATCTTACGATCTGATCGGCAGATTAAAATAAAAAAAATTTTTTGTTACTGCGCGGTTCTGCATGCACTTAGCACCGCTCTATACACATCGATGACACTATACTTGAAAATCCAGTACTATTAGTATGTATACCACTAACTAGCTAGCTAGTATATATGCTTCGTGCGTACGTACGTGCGTAGCGCTGCTGTTTTAACATAGTAAATCTTCGGCTGGGGAAGAAAGTGCTTCTAGAACCATGTTGGAAAAAATAAAAAACCTAAGTACCGCTTAAATCAACTCAGATCTGGCAGAGTTTTCCAGAGAGAAAAGAGGAAAACCGCCAGCCAAATTGAGCCAAATGACGACTGGGATCAATGAAATAACTTTTTTTTTTGCTCTCCTCCGCGCTGCAACAGTTACAAGACCTAGTACTGTGGACAGGGTAGCAGAAACGACCACCGCGGTGTATTCAAAGTTTCCGAAAACACTCTTTTTGTTTTTTTTATTTTTTATTTTTTGTTTTTGGCTTGTGGAATTCCCCGAAAAAGCGAGTTCGCATATTATGCGCTTTCGGCCACCAGGAGCCCCCCGTCCCGACAACCAAAAAACAACTACGTATAGTAGTATTATTATATTAGGAGCTCATTTTTTCCCACCTGTTGGGCATTTGTAGTGGGTGACATTTTTAATTTTCAGCCAAAACGTCATACCCCGGGTAAAACCACCAAACCCACCTTTTGGCACACACCCAAGAACTGCAAGAACTGGCCTACGGAAGGTTTCGGACGCAACCGACCCTAAGCCCATTTATTATACACACGTACAATGACACAATTTTTATCAGATCCGACTTCCCCCCACCCACCTACCTAAACTCCCACTAAAACCATCCTCCACCCTCGCTCGCTACTCTGCATGTGCGCATATATACGATTCATTACCATGTACCCATTGCACATATACACACACACACACATTGTATTCACGGGTAAGTTCTTCACACGACCTTCATTCATGCAATTGGATCCAAGCAAGCATGATTGTGTGTCACCCGGGCTGGTTGGTGTTAGTTAGTTGCACATGAAATTATGCGCCTCTCCTGCATTGTTGTCCGACCTCCGGCTTTCTTTCTTTCTTTCTTCCCACAGGAGGTGTGTGTCTCCCCGCGTATAGCCCTAGATCACGCATGTTTGGTTTATGCCCTGTTGGTTTTGTAAAATTCTTGGCTTTTCAAGCCAAAGCAAGATCTTCCGAAATCAAGATCTCTCCTGCCCCACTATAAAGGCCAAGTATCGTTCTTATTGGCTGGAGATAAGAATCTAGTCAGTTGCATTGTAAAAGTTTCTTTTTATTCTTGTCAGTCTCAGCCAACCCGCCTAACAAACTTAAAAATATCTAATAAAGGTCTTTCTCTGCCTATATGATTATTGTCACTGTTACTTAGTACTTAAATAAGCCGCACGGCTGGCACCGAGAATAAAAAATTTTTCACCTTTGTTTCTCGATGGTTTCGCCTAACGGTCGCTACCACCACCGCGCTGTAGGAGCGAATAACTCTGCTGCTATGGCCAAGTTTTTTTTGACTACAGAAATTTGACTACAACAATTTGACTACAACAATTTGACTACAACAATTTGACTACAACAATTTGACTACAACAATTTGACTACAAATATTTGACTACAACAATTTGACTACAAATATTTGACTACAACAATTTGACCACAAAAATTTGACTACAGAAATTTGACTGTAGAAATTGGGCGTAGACTTGTGATCACCGATTCCCCACCAGCCAGCCAGTCAGTCAGTCAGTGCACGCACCCACGCACTGTAACTTTAAACCCGTGCGTAAAATTGACCAAACAACGCGCACCAGTTAAACTTTTTAGATATTATGCTGTTGTTGTTGTACTAGTCCTACTACTGCAGTATTATTACTACCTACACACATTTTTATAGAAAATGGATTTACTGAGGAGACACGAACACGACGCGACGGCCATTCCTGAGAACTCGCATGTCAGTAATGACCCGCTGGACGCGGTCATGTACATGCACATCCTGTTCATGGTCGTCTCGTTTGGGATTCTTTTCCCTACTGGCCTTGTCTGCGGTCTTGCGCGTAACCGGTTCCACGTACCAGTGCAGGCTCTGGCGACCGTTCTGGCTACAGTAGGGTACTTTTTAGGCCACTCTCACAAGGGAAGACAGTTCGAGTCTGGCAATATACATGCCAAGTTCGCAACGCCAGTCATGCTTGTCATGATCACTCAAGTGGCTGCCGGTGTTATACTGAAACTTCACATAAATAAGGGGATACTGGCCAAATTCAGAACGGGGTTGGTCCATTTGCATTGGGTCGTAGCTATTGCGTTCCCGATACTCAGTTGGGTGCAAATGGTTTTTGGTGCCATAACCATCCCAGGGTTCTGCCACGCGGACCATTTGGGCCAGTGTCTCGCTCATGAAATTATGGGTTCTTCTTTCATTCTTTACGCAGCTTTCATGACTATAATGCTTTACTTCGGTGAAGAGTTCTTGAAGAGACAGAATAAGAGCCAGGAGTTTTACGACAGTCTTGTCATCACTCTGTGGGGGATCGTTAACACTTTTACCGAGCATCGATGGGGTCAGCCTTGGTCGCACGGTGATTACCAGCATACAAGTATGGGTATAATATGGTGGGCTGCCGGTATGGTTGGTTTGTTTTTGTCTTGGGACTGGAGACTGAAAGAACCCCGGCGTAATCATATACCCGCTGTGGTAATGATATTCACTGGGTATGCCATGTCCCAGCACAGTCAGCATCTGGCTATTTCCACTAATGTGCATTACATGTTTGGCGTCGCATTGATCGGTGCTGGCGTGGTCAGAATCATCGAAGTGTCGTTTGTGCTTAAGGACAGACCTCAGTCTGGCAAGGTCATTTACTCATGGCAGTTTTTCACTCCATTCTTGCTTATTGAAAGTGGGATTTTGTTCATGGGTGCTACTGAGGAACAAATGGAGCTGTTGAACGCTCTAGGAATCATGCATGCAAGTTATATCTTGGTAATGAGCTCAGTGGCTTTCATAATATTCCTTTTGCTATTGTACTTGGTTAACCTGTATGCTGTGCTATCGCCAGCCAAAGATGATAAATATATGGTTCCTCCACATGTTGACAGTAACGACATTGAGTTGGATCCCTTTTCATCTGACGAAGAGGGAAGCACCGCTCATTCTGAAGAGTTTGATGTTGATGAGGAATTGCGCCATCTTAACAGAACATGATGTTCTTATATTCTATACATGTAAAGTTTTATTTAATGAAAATTTATCACCAGCTAAAATTTACTTTTGACGCGCTCCATTAACGTTTGTAAACCTTGCAGTTTACATGTACATGTACATACCCTCGTCTTGTAAAAAAATAATATTATAGATCGATCGATATCAAGGCAGTTTTGAACCTTTGCAAACATTAATATATACCTGCGAACCTGGGTGAAATTTCATGACAGTCGACAATCATCTCACGTTAGCTCTGGCGCGTCGCCAGCGGAGTGGATGTTGCGAGTAAGTTCAAACCTCTTCTTTGCCCTATTGTGTACTGGTAGACCAGTCCTCTAACTTTTTGATAGTGAAATTTCGTGGTCACGATGGGGTGCGTTGGCTTCTGTGACCGAAGATAGGAAAGGGGTAAACATTTCATATTTGGTTCGAGCACCTATCAATACCAGTAACCCGAATGAGAAATGGCAATTGTCGTCTCCGCCGATGAGTATACCGAATGTCAGCGCAGCACATTCAGGGCGCGATATCGTTCATTTGTCGTGGAATCCGGTTGGTAATGAACTAGCTATTGTCGACAGTCATGGTCAAATCTCGATTTTCTCCGTCGGTAATACTAACAGTAGCAGCATCCATGGCGGAATAGGCATGTTTTCGTGCTTGTTCCAGCCATCTTCAGGGTCTGCTCGTTCGTCGCCGTCTAGTGAACTTGATTATCTAGCAGGATTCAAATGGCTTGATCTCGATAAACCCGTGCTAACTGCGACACCGGCAGTGCGAAATGGTGACCATAATAATATCAACAACAACGGATCGCCTATACCTCAGCTCGGATCATATGGTGTCACTCAGGGTAAACCGTTCGGGCCGTTCCACCCTGTGCCAGGGAAACAGGCTCTTGTAGCCATCACTGGCCAAGGTGTAATACGATTAATAGCCCAGTCGGCCTCCGATCCACGATTTTACGAAGTTAATACGAAATTAGAACCAATAACAGAACGACCAGACACCTCGTTGGTGTCGCATGCGTCGTGGCGTGGCGAACAAGACGGATCAATCACGTTGGTCACGTATGTTCCCGAGCAGTTCTTGGTGAAAGCATACCGAGTATCTATAAACTGGACACTCCAGTCCCACCAGCAACAAGTACAGCAAATGCAGCAGAAAATGCCAGGCTACAATATCACAGAGTTTGCCGGCTTGAAAGTTGAGCGCATTCTTGGAAGCTATTTACCTGCTTACTCGCCTCAGATGTTTCTGACCCATCTGGTGATCTTACCCAGCGTGCCTAGAAAAGTACACAGCGGGCCCACTGTTGTGCTGACAGTGCATTCCGGTACTAAAGGTTCAGTGTTACAGCATTACGAGCTAGAAACCGAGTCTAAAGTGCTACACTCGAGCTTTTTTTCGCTTAATGGGTCAAGACGAGGGTCGCTTGATAACACGAACAACGCGGCAACGGCGAGTGGTAACGGGATAACCGCTACGCTTAAATTTATCAAAAAAACTGAATACGATGTACCAATTTTACAGTTGAGAAGTGCGTCCGCAGACACGTTCATAACGCTGACCCATGCCGATGGTACCGTCAACATGCAGTACCGTACACCGGATAATAACGAAACACGGGGTATAATGTCACTAACAGATGTCGGGTTTAAGTTTGGCAAAGTTCCTAATTTATCGCGGTTATTTATTTCCAGTAATCTCGTGTCGTATGCATACTTCGATGCCGCTGGTGCTCTCAAGGTGAACTTTCTGCGTCATTCGACTAACATCCACCATCGCAGCAGTAGCAGTGCCAGTAATGGCGGCGGTACTGGCGACGATGCGTTTATAGGATCAATTGTCGGACTGGCATTACGACACTCCATATCCTGTTTCAACAATATCTGTAACGAGGATCTTGCAAAAATCATGAAACACGAGTACCTGAAAAACCTGGAGATAAGCCCGCAGCAGGGACAGCGATTTCTAGACCTGTTACTATGCGAATGTCACAGAGCGATTAATTTCACTTTGGATGTGCCTAAGGATACGCATGTTGATAAAATGATGGTCAACCCTTCGTTGCAGCGACTGCTCAGTCTGCAGTACGTTTTGGGACAAATAGGTACCAAGCGGGCGCCCATGAACCGTATAGCATGGGTGATCTTGAACCTGCGATTACTTGCATTTGCGCTCACGTTCACGTTACGGTCATCGTCGCAAGTAAAAAGCTCCATACCGCCAAGCTCTGCGTTACCCAATGGTGCTACTGAGTTTGAGATCCGCGCAAACCACACCTTGTCAATGATAGGGTTAATCAGATGGATAGTCGATTTTTTGGCATATGTGTGCCAGGAACTGTACATGGCTACTCTTGAAGACGATTTTTACACCAACCAACGCGAATCAGTAGCTATGGGTGTTCTGCTGGGTAAAGTATCGCGTATGCTGTTAATGTTCTCCCTGAGAGGTATCCGTGGGTTGGAACAGATTGCTGCCAGATTAGCTGAACAAGAATCTGCTACGAATGCCGCGCAGTATGGTACTAGCACTGCAGCCCTGGCAGCACACAAGAAGATTCGTGAAGTTATCGCTTTATCGCCAGTACCCCTCACATCATTTGAGAAAATGCTCAGTGATATCGATAACACTCTTCGGACGACGGTCTACGCGCACCCGCCGCCACATCCACAGCAGCAGCACGGTGAGAGCCCTGGAACGCCGGGCACGAACCAGGCTGGCCACGCTGGTGCATGGCGGTTGCGTGCTGAACACTCGCTAGTTTTCTACGCGAAAATTCCCGACGAGTATTTGCCCGTTGTCAAGCGCACGGTGGAAGTGTTCAGGAAGAACCTTATTCCAGATATAGATATCCCCCGGCTGTACTTTTACGACGTGACATGGCTTAGGCTCAGCGCGACGGTGCTCCCTGACGAGGATATAGTCAACGGTGCCAAGGTAGACGTTCTGTCGAAACAGCTGTTGCCCAAGTCCGGTACTGTCGTTGATACTCGGTCGGGTGTGTGTCGCGGCCGCACGTGTACAAAATGCGGCGGTGAGTCCATTTATGACGATTTCAAAACAGTGGTGTTTACTCAATGGACAGTAGCGTTTCAAAAGAACTGCATCTGTGGTGGCGGTTGGTATCCAAAGATCTAGAAAAGTATACTATAGTATATAAAAATGGATATTAGTAGTAGTAATAGTAATAATAATCTTTCATGATAACAATATCTTTTTTTTTCGTTCTTTTGTTTTGCTCTTTTAAATCCTTTTAAATCTATAAAAATCTGTAGATATAAGCCTACTTTTATTCGTCGCTACCAGTAGCACTTGCATCTATAGTACTATCGGAAGAATCATCTTCAGTGCTTTGATCATCAGCACCGCTATGAGATCTTCGTTTACGGTTCTTCTTTTGACGCTCTGCACGCTCACGGTCAGAAATTATGCCCCTGATAAGCTCGTCCAAAGCGGAAACTTCCTCGCGAATGGCAATCTCGTACAATGGCGAGTACAGCTTTGTGCTGGCAAAATTGATAATCCTCACATGTCCAAAATCGTCTATACAAAAATTATCCAATTGTACATCATTGTGCAGCAACTTGTTATCATGCAGAGATCTCAAGGCCTCGTGCATTCGCTCGGCAGTCAGCGGGTTCACATCTTCCTCGCGCATGGCTCGTCCAACGGGCTGGATCGCCAAAACCTTCATAAACCCCATAATATCTCCGTAAACGTACCGTCTTGGTACTGTTTCCAGCCGAAGCGACTCCAAGTACTCGTAGACGCTCGCCTCCGACTCGAGCCGTTTTAGCCGCTCAGCCTGGCCCGCCATGTTGTACGTGCAGCACTTGAAAATGGCCTGATACGTCGTAGAGACAATCCCATCATCGCCCGCAGCAGCAGTGGACGCTGCTACAATAGCAGCTGCTCCAGAATCAGGAGGTAACTGGTACTGCGGGGTCATAAAATTCGACGTCGCCGGTGGAGATTTCATAATCACAATAGGGTTCCAGCTGTTTTTGCATCTGGATCTCGTGTGCACCACCCCGTACATGGTCCCCCAGTTACGTGACGCTTCCATCAAGTCGCGGGGCATCTGCGAGGGCCGCACAAACTTGATTTCCACGTCCGTCTCCCGCATCCGCTTGATGCGGAACCATTTAGCGTGTCCGTAAATAGGGCCGTCGTACTGGTCAAAGCTGTTGATATCGGGCTCAGGGCGGGTCTCGCCCACCACTTGTAACATCTGCTCGCGCTCCAAATAGTACCCATTGTGGTTGGTCGCCAAATGCAACAGCAACGAGGTCGTGGATGACGAATTTGTATTTTCCTCGCCGTGGTGGTGGCCCATAGGCTCTTCGGGTGATCCATTATCGCCGTACATGCATTGCCACACCATGCAGGCCAGCACCAGCGCCAAGTCTTCACGGTCAGCGCGCACGGCCCGCGACACTTCAATAGACCCTTCTTGGGACTTGCGGCACACAAACCGACAGTGTACCCCGCTGGTGATAAACCCGTACCGCAAGTTATTGGCAATCATGTGCGAAACAAGCTCGCGGACTTTAACGTACCCAACATCTTCGGTATCGGGACTCAACTTGATAGTACCAAGCATGCGACTAGATACGCCGCTACTCGTCTTGCCAGAATTAGACACAACGTCGTGGTGAAAGTCGCAGCTGTTCGTAGCAATACCGTCAACGCGTTTGATAAATTCCTCGTCATTGCCAAACCCTTCTACTTCGGTCTCGTATACAGCATGGCCTACAAAAATAGGTCGCTTGAGCACCGGAGTAAAATCAGAAGGTCGTTCAGCGCACGCAAAAAACTGAAAGTCAGAGTTACCAACCTGTTCAATCCCTGGACTGGTACTGAACCGTGCGCGAACATCGCGGGTACTCAAAAGCTCTAGTGTGCGGCCCATGATACTAGGTGATCCAATAAAGTCACGCACATTGCTGTAAAACTCCGGGTAACTCATCGCCATGGGTGAAATAGTAGTAGATTCCAGCTTATAAATGTCATTTTTCAGTTTAGAAGGATCAAATGTACCAGCGCTGCCTATACCATTACTACCACTATTGCCGCTGCTGTTGCTGTTGTTGTTGTTGTTGTTGTTGTTGTTGTTGTTGTTGCCAGAATCGCGCTTCTTCCGCTTGGACTCCTTGGTGACAGGTGTCTTCACTTTGGTCGCATTTTTCTTAACCATAGCATCAAACCCTGACCACGGTGTAACTTTACGTAACCTCAAGGGCAAAGCGGGTGCTTGTTTCTGGAGATAATACTTGGACAAATCCAAACGATGTGCACCAAAAGAAAAAGTCTTAAGGTCATTCGGGGCCGAGGTAATCACCTCAAAGTCCGTAGGCCCCTTCTCGCTGGCACCGCCAGTAGGAACCTGCATGGTGACTTAGGAGAAACTGAAGGGTGAAAAAAAAGGTTAATAGAAGAAAAAAAAGAAGGATAGGGGGAAAAGGGGGGAGTATATGAGAAAAAGAGATCCCATTTTGCTTATATGTGTAGAACTTGCACCCTCAGTACTTTTTGGGTCATTGCAGAGTTGTGCTCAGGACACGTACCACCACGACGGCATTATTCAATAGCATAACAGGTAGCAATAAACATTGCATCCCTGCCTGGGAGACAACTAAGGGGGGCGATTGCAGTTTTCTGTCCCCCGCACTGATTTTCGTGGCCACAGTAATTACCATAAATTTGGCAACACCCACACCATGAAACTTGCAGCCTAATACGGTTTAGCACACTTCCTTTCTTCGATTTCGCCGCTCACAGGGCATTTCATGGTACGCCAGTCTACCGGGTACATGAGCGACCCTGTTGTAGCGCTTTTGGCAAAAACCACGCCGAGGTCGTTGCGAGCAGTCGAAAGGTAATAATTGGAGCTATCACCGAGCGACAAAACAGTCGCCCGTATGATATCGCCAGGCCGAAACGACGTCTGGACCTTGACTTTGTCCCGTTCAGTGGCACGTATGTCCTGGATACGCACTATACCACCAAACCCTTCGCCGAGCTCTGTGCCAGCATTGCCCAGCGACGCTATACTTCCTGTTGTAATGCCGTCGCCGCCGCCGCTGGTGCTGCCACCGCCAGTAGAGTTCGATCCACCCGCATGAGACCCCACGCCGCTATCGGCAACTACAGTTCCCTCGCCCTCGACGACGAGTATCTCCGTCTGGACCTGCTTCTGTTGGAGTCTGGTTACCCGTGCGAGGACAACGTCGCCGACTTCAGGCAAAACAGAGGTGCCCTTGCGCGAGAGCGCTGCAGCCGTGGGTGTTGCCCCGCCGCTGCCGGGGGACTTGACGCTGACCTGAAACCTTACAACAGGTAGCGCGGACGCATTGCCAGCAGCACCGGATACAGGCACATGGATGGTATCGTTGGGTGTTTTACCGTCGAGCGAATCAATGCGAACTTCACCAACAAGTGTCGCTATGAGTATCCTCGAATCATTGCCGAATGTCCATTCAGTGACACCTCGTCCTGGAACGTAGTGTCGCACAAGCCCGTCTTGACGCTCGTTAATGGGGCTTATAACTTGGCCGGGTACAACGAATCCTGGTATAGCCATTTGGTATTTTTTTAGTATGCGATTCGAATACTGTGTGTGAGAATTTTTTTTTATCAGCCCGCAAGCTGTAGTAGCATAAAGCCAAATCGAATTTTGCAAAAGATAAATTGATGACTAAGCATTTTAAGGTTTTTAGGTACGACACGAAAGGTACACGTAATCTCATCGCCGATCATATTTAAACGCGTATCGAAGTAAAGAAAACACGCGTAGATAAATTATGCATGTATGGCAACACATTAAGAAAATATCACTCCATAAGTGGTTATTAAACAGTGCAATACTTTTTGTCACACTGAGGAGGTATAGGGCACATTTATCACAGAATTATTTAGTTGGTATTCCTTCAAACGTGGTGGTTTGTTTCTATAAGTGAGATGAGTTATCACAGTCCAATGTGACCGGATATCTTCCAAAAAATACGCTGTATCCAGGTAATATCTAAATATACTCAATTAAATGTACTCAATTATATCTCGTTACAATTTTTATTACGTTTGAGAATCTTGAATAGCCCCTGCTTGATTCTTGCGCGGCGTTTGCGCTTGGTATGGGTGCTTTCCACAATATCGCGCCTCAACCCGTATCTCATACCATACTCGTTATCAACACTGGCTTCATCGTCAAGATTGTCTCCATCGTCGCCGTCGCTGTTTTTGTTTTCAGGCAAGTCGTGGCGGTCGGTACCACTGTGGGTTCGTGCCTTGCGGTCTATTCCATTGAGCCTGTTTGAGTTGTACGACCACTCCGTGTACGCTCCAGGCGACTGAGACAGCTGCTGTATGTTTTTATTCCATTCCTGCATGTCTAGCTGTGATATCCCCAGTGCGCTGCGACATGGATCGTAGTTAGCCAACAGATTATCCGTACACTTGTTCAGCTCGCGAGTATCTTCTCCTGGTAAAGATGATAACTCTGGTGACGCTGGCAACGCTGGCAAATTTTGTGTTTCGTCTTGCGCGTTATGGTCAAGATTGATCTCCTGAAGTTTCTCGTCGCTACTTTTCCAGCTAAAGTCAGACCCTTCCTTATCGTCACTACCATCAACGTCTTCAATCATTTCAATTTCCACGTCAGGCACGCTGTCGGACGGGTCTGGCGTCAAGGTAGTTGTTTGACGCAGCGGGTGGTTAAGCGACTTGGCAGATGTGGTAGCAGATATCGCAGCTACTGGTGATGGCGGTAACGATGGTACTCCGCAATTTCCGCTAGACTGCAAAAATTGTCTAGCGCGTTCTTCTTCTTCAGCCTGTTCTTGAGCAAGCCGCTGTTCAGCCTCACGACGTTTTTGCTCCTTTTGCAGCCGGCGTGGGGAATTATACCTGACAAGTGTTAGTCTTGCACTAAGCGATCCGGCGACGGTCGACTTGTGGGACTTTACAATCCGTCTGATTTTCTTGTGAATCCGGCGACGGTTAGCACTTGACCTACGGTAAAACGAGCCCGAAGTGCGTTTGCATTTTTCTGTGAACATACGTAACGGCACCAGCGCCCATTCTGCTGAGGTTTCCTCTACCGTGTTAGTGATGGCTTCATTGGCGTCGCCCGCATCATAGTCGTTATCGTCTTCATCATCTTCCTCTTCTTCATTTACGCATGTTTCAAGCTCGCAATTCTCAAGTTCGTAGCTTTCAAAAGCACAATTTTCAGACTCCCGGTTTTCAGGCTCACAATTTCCAGCATTCTGGTTCATGTCTTTGTCGACTCCGCGCTCGTCGCACACTTGCTCTCCACCCACGTTTTCTGCTTTGCTGTCGTTTTTACCAGCATTGCCTATCCGAGGCTCTAAAGCGCTGTCAAGCCAGGTACGTATAACGGTATCCCAGCGGCGGTGGATAGTAGTGCCCGTAGACGTACTACCGTGAAAGTTATCGCGGCCAACGTTTTTCAGCAGAAGATAGCTCAGCAGCTGGTGGCCGCCCGGTGTAAGCGCGCCTCTTCCTCCTCCAGCAGCCTCGGTTCTAATACTGCCGTCGTACATTGTACTACTGCCGCTACTGCTGCTACGGCTTGCATGTAACGGTGAAACGACTTCATCGTCTTCGGGGGCTATCCCCGCGCTGCCGCTGCCTAACTGCGGTGTCCGACATAACAGACCGTAAGGACTAACCGGCTCGTCATCTTGTACGAAATTGCACGCAAGCATTGCGGTTCTAAAAATTATGTTAGTTTTTCAGGAGGGAAGGTTGTCGGTTACTGGTGGTTTAAGGGTACCTGTACATGGTATAGGATATTTGCATGTCGGGGAAATGTTGGTGATACTTGATGGACCGATGATCGCGCACGTCGTTCCCCAGATTTTACCCGCCCCTTAGGAACCAGCCAAAAAAGTACACCGTACATAAACATTTGTAAGTGGCTACGCAAATGGATTTAACATGAAAATGACATTAATATTTATATTAAATTATGCGAGGAAATGAGTGAACATCCTTGAATCATCGTGGATCATCATACTCATTTTCAAACTATTCAGCTCCTCCTTGATCTGTTGACACAACAACGGGGTCAGCATGTTACAAGTAGATAGCTCCGGTCTGCGATCGTAGTCGCCCTTGGAGTATGTATCGTAAATGACAATTTTTGATGAAAACGATACCTGCGAGCTTGTAGACGATGACGGCGACGACGAATTGGTGTTGCGTCCCTGGTTGGGTCCTACAATGCCGTTACCCGTAGACGATGTCATTGACGAAGTAGAAGACGCGTAACCCTCACGGTACCCGTGCACCCCTCCGTGTCGCTTAGAGCTTGACGAACTGCTTCGACGGTGGTAAGAAGATGACGACGACGATGAGGAAACCGATGACGTTGACGACGAAATCGATGCAGAAGGATCATACTTGGAGTTACCACCACGACCACCTCCCAACTGCGGAGACTGGCCAAAGTGCGGCGGGTAATAATAATACTGCTGCGACTGGCGTCGACCGGCATTATTGTAAGTATTACTAGTATTATGCTGGTGGTGGTAGTGGTGTCTTGCTCTTGGCTCGTTAGCATACTGAACAGGCTTGTAAGAGTATGTGTCGCGTCGAGGTTCAACAGTGTCTGTGGAAACAGCTACAGGATGGGCTGCTGCTGAAGGCGGTAGTGGTGGAGATGAACGAGCAATATTCTCCTTCTTAATCGCTGAATCAATCTTGGGTAAAGGCTTTTCATTAATGGGAGTGCGGTTAGTAGCAGTACTGGTGGTGGTGGTGGTAGTAGTAGTAGTAGTAGTACTATTACCATTGACAACTTTTTCAATATCAAAATCCAGATTAATAACTCCATCAAAGTTCAACATAACCTCCATTTCATCTGCTAAAGTTCCATTCACCGAAATGTCATTGCTGGAATCAGATCCCTTGAGAATAGATTTGGGAGGTTGTGCTGTGTCATCAGGTACAGGCACTTCAGCAGGTGGCTCATGTACATGAACTTCTGTAGCATTAGGTACACTTGATTCCTCTTTACTTTCAGCAATTGACGCTTCTTCCTTGCCGCTATGAGCCGATCGTCTACTACGACGACGTTCCAAAGATTTTGCCCGCTCCAAAGATGACCGAATATTTTCCACTGTAACCACATCTAAATGACGAGGGAAAACTGTGTCCGACGCTGGTAACCCTTCAATGTCCTCACTGTCCATTGCTGAACTCTCTGTAGAGGATGTCAACGATGGAATTCCATCCCAGTTGTTATTGCTGTTACCATTGTTGCTGTTATCATCACTGATACTGTTCTTGTCTTCAACCAAATCACGTCCATTTAACTGGATAGTGTTCAACGAACGCGAAGACTCTTCACGGCTACTGACATCTGCAGGAGTCATAGTCTGGTCAGTTATAGTGCTGCTAGACAATACTGATGAGATTGTAGCCTGAGAAGATAAAGGAATCTCTGCCTCGGCCACTGCGTGTGACAAAACCGGTACAGCAGCTGAGCCAGTATACAAAGTCTTATTACCAGCAAATGAAGCATTGTACTCTTGACGCGGGACAGAAGGTTTATGGTTGCGTTGCAAAGAAGCTGCCAAAGTACCCATGGTAACCGGTTGTCCTGTTGCTGCTGCTGAAGATGATGATGATGATGATGATGATGATGATGACGAAGATGTTTTTGGTGCTGGCACTTGTGACGATGAATTGGATGGTAACGAGGCGCTGAATTCAGTACTCTTCTTTCTGAACAACGATCTGCCAAAATTCTTGATTGTTGAAAATGATGCTGTAGATGAGGTTGATTTCATGGAAAAAACCGAATGAGCATCAGAATCTGTTGCGGCGGCGGCAACTGCTGAAGA
This sequence comes from Groenewaldozyma auringiensis, assembly GCA_030574195.1. Taxonomy (NCBI): domain Eukaryota; kingdom Fungi; phylum Ascomycota; class Dipodascomycetes; order Dipodascales; family Trichomonascaceae; genus Groenewaldozyma; species Groenewaldozyma auringiensis. Next base: position 39,748 of record JAJMEP010000064.1, read on the forward strand.
AGAAGAAGAAGAAGCTGATGCAGCATTTGACTCTGAAACGGCTCTGCGCGGCGTCATGAACGAGGCCCGTCGAGACACTACATTTTTAGATCCGCCTATATTAAAAGCTTTCTTAATCTTACTAGAAAATTTTGACGATTGTTGCTGTTGCTGCTGGTCTTTATTATGAAACGCAACTTCTCCATCTCCAATACTGTTGTTAACATTGAAATCTTCTCTAACACTCATCGAGTCTACTGAAGAACCAGTAGGCGTTGAAAAACTTCTTCCATTATTGATACCACTAGGTTTCATACTCTCGAGTCTAGACTGCTTCTGTTGCTGTGACTGCTGCTGTCGATAGTACTCAGTACTTCGAGAAGCTTTCAATCTTTCAATTGAAGAAACCGACTTCAAACGAGGTCCTGTTTTAGCTGACGAAGTAGATGAAGAGGACGAAGAAGAGGCAAAAGAAGAAGATTGAGTCGGGTTTTTGGCTGCATTCATCAAATTAGGTTGCTCATTAAAGTTAGCACTAGTAGGAGATGTGGTATCGTTAACGTCCAAATTATGATGTTTCCCACCCAAAGATGAGACGCGTCTAGATCTCGTGTTTTTAGTACCATGCTGATCAGTATCACTAGAGTCCGTAACGTCATTACCATCAGCTAAAGAAGGTGGACTAATGATGCTTGTCTTGGGTTTCTTTAGAATAGAATGAGGCTGGGTAGTAGATGAATTAGAAGACCGTCTAATTGTGGGAGGAACCGGAAAATCATTATTAAGCGAACCGGTTGCTGATGGTGTAGACAAAGATGGTGGTGGTGGTGGTGGTAATTGTTCTTCAGCAGAAGCCAACTCTTTTGATCTTCTCAAGTCCGACGGAAGTACCAAATGAGGAGTTGATTCGGTCGTCAAAGAACTATTTCTTCGAGAAGAACTTCCCGATGAAGCAGTAGATGAAAAAGATGAAGATGGTACCACCATCGGAGAACCACTACCAGCACTGGCATTAGCAATTGGACCCACCGGTGGCTGAGACTGTTCGGTTGAACCTTCAACAGGTGAATTTGTAGTCGTTGCAAGCTGTACAGAAAGCTTATCTAGATTAGGGTTAAGGTTAGAAACAAAATTAAAAGAAACATGCAAGGGAACAAAACTTAAACCCGCCAGGCTTCCATCCGCCCTGGAGGTATTAAAGTTTGTATCAAAATCTTTAAACTTACTTGAAGCTTTTGTTGATGTTGTTGATGATGAAGTTGCGGAACTTGACCTGGAATGCTGCTGTGGAATTGACTGATTATACAACAAAGAGTCCTCGTTTGAGTCCGTAAAAGAATTAGTAGATGCAATTAAATCCTTCTCCTCTTGAATCCCATTACTTGAAATAGTAGCAATTGTAGTAGAATCAATATTAGTATTGCCCAAAGATGATTTTCTTTCATGAGTAAGCGGCAGAGAAGCAATATCTGACTCAGAAAGTGCAATTGTAGATTCTCTAGGAGATGGAGTTGATGATGACGATGATGATGAAAATGTATCAACGTTATCATGAAAGGATGCAATACTGGTACTACTTGGCGAAGCAAGCATTGATCTTCTTCGGTAGTACCTTCCGGGTGTTTGTTGTTGTTGTTGTTGTTGTTGTTGTTGCAAGGCTCCCCCGGATGTTGACAATCTTGGAGACTGGGACGTCAATGAAGGAGAAGACCCTGATGATACAGAACGAGGTCTCAATTGAGGATTCGAAGCTGTTCTACTATGCAAAGAAGATGATGAGGTATTATTGTTACCACCATAATACAGAGATGCAATTGCCGGGTTATTATTACTGTTGCCTGCGGCAGCAGCAGCGGCGGCGGCTGGCGAAAACCCATTAACAGTTGATCTAGAGGAAAACGACGCGTAAAGAGACTTTGGCCGTTGTTGATGTACCGAGTGAGATGACACTGATCTCGGAACATGAGGAGATGAAAATGATCTAACTGCATACTGCTGTTGAAGCTGCGGTTGAACCGGAGACTGTGGTGGTATCGGCTGCTGCTGTTGCTGGTAGTAACCCATATTATAATGCTGTTGTTGTTGTTGTTGTTGTTGAATTAATGCTGGCTGCTGGTGCGAAGACTGGAACTGCATTTGTGGAGAATACTGAAACTGAGCCGACTGAGGTCTTCCGTTGCCCACCTTGTAGGACAACTGCTGCACATGAGGTGAAGAAGCTGATGAAGACATCTGATGATGATGTTGGTGGTGGTGATTTTGCAATGAGTACTGTTGTTGTTGTTGTTGATGATGGTGATGGTGAAGACCGCTGCTGCTTGTAGCAGTGGTACCGCCATTACTGCTGGTATTGCTGCTGTTGCTGCTGGTCTTACTATGCGTATTGTGGTGACCACCAGACTGGCGGTATCCGCCGGTAGCGGGACTCTGGTACATATGCACGTGTTATGTTGGTAGTGAGACAACAGGTGAGACAAATCAGAAAAAGAGAAAGAGGAGAAAAAAATAAAATAAAGTCTCTGCGGCCACAGTGCACTGGGGGAATATGGAAACAGCAGCTACAACTGTGTCTGTTTTATTCTTCTTGCAAGTGATTTCTGGTAAACACCCAAATAGCCGGAGTATGTGTAATGGTTGTATAGCAGCGCTAACGTTTTTTTTTTGTGTTGTTTTAGTGGGTAGTAGTGGTAAGATGTCCCTATTGAGCCACGAGACCTGGTGTGCGCGCTAATAATAATAACAATAACAATATGGGTGGTGGTGATGCTAATATGGTGATGATGAGAAAGGAATGCCGATGACGACCAATGATGCTACAAGGGGTGTTTGAGAAAAATAAAAATAAAAAAAAAAAAGATGCAATGAAACGGGAGGAAAATATTTCAACAATTGAAAAGGGACTGCTAGCAACAACAGCAAGAAAGCAGTATAATCAGGGGTGTTGAATGTGTGCAAATAAACAGCTTAAAGCGAGTGACTTTTGAAATGTGTAAAGTGGGAAGATCAAAGATGTATCACTAGAAGAGGATGCCAAAAAAGTTTAGTAAACCAAACCAACCAAGAAAGAACAGAGCCAACTGGGAAGAGTAGGAATAGAATAAAAGAAAAACCCCTCCACCACAAAAAGATTCACTTGACAAGCTTGGAATTGGTGTACTTTTCGTAGTTGAAAAAGTGTTGGAAGAGGAAGAGGAAAGAAGGAGGAAGAGAAAAGGAAGAGAAGAGAGTGACAACCAGCGATGAGCTAGTAGTAATCTCAGAAGCACCGGTGGTTAGCTGGAAAGTGGTAGCAGTAACCGGTCGTAAATGGTAGTAGTGGTGGTTGGAAAGGGGGAAAACGGGCAAGAATTGGGCTTAGAGGGAAAAAAAAAAAAAAATAAGTCCCCCCCCCCCGTTCTCGTGTGTCACAATAATAATACCAAACAATATTAAATAATATTAAATAATATTAATTACCGTGTGTGCGGGTGTGTGCGTGTGTGTAGATTTGACTATGGTAAAAAATGTAAATATATAAGCTATAATATAAAAATAATATATTAATATTAATAATAAATGAGCGCGCGCGGTATTAAAGTATGTAAGTTTTTGCATGGTAGCTCCCGCGGTGAGATACAATTTACCACCACCAATTAGTCTTTTATTTTTTTTTTTTAACTCAAAAACTTACTTTTTTTTTTTGCAACATCATCATTATTTCTTTTCTTTGAAGTTTACGTTGTAAGGTTTACTTTTGAAAAGTTTATATTCTATATGTATATACTACAATTTGGGAATAGCATTATTAGATGTTATCTGGGAAGAGAAAAGAAAGACAATGTCTAGTGTAGATATATGTATATTTTTTTACTTTATATTCTAGTTGAACTTTTTTCTGTCGTATTCTGAAAACACGCGTGCATTTTCCATTAATCAATTTCTACATATTAATTGACAATTAGTAGATTAGAAGATTAGAATCAGTGCGGAGAACCCATTTAATCATGAATTATTTCACCAAACTAATAATGAAACTTCAACTTGAAGTAGTGCATTATTGTAATGATGACGACGACGACGACGACGACGATGATGATGATGATGATGATGATCTGTCTAGCCACCACCGCAGTTACTTTTAAAATTAATTGACATATTAAACCATTGTTTCCAATCACTTTTACTTCTGCTTTTACTTTCTGACAAATGGACAGGGATGAAACAGGTCATTAAAGAAACCCCCCATCATGCGTGTTACTAGCCACCTAATAACACCATATTATTAATATTAATATTAATATATTAACATTATATATATATATTAATTAACTGATGATGATGATGATGATCCTTTGTAGATCTTGTGCTGATCACTTGTAGATCCTTTTTGTAGATCTTTTCAGATAATGCATTATAGTATGTGCATATAAATGGTCCGGACCTTGCTTAAAGCCTTGACATCTGATGCTATAAATACCATCCGCATATTCCACTTAATTAGCACGCTTCCCAACTACGACTGATAGTGCAAATATACTACTGCGTAAATATAACGTGTTAATATTACATACAATTGATGTGGTGGCCTTCTTTTCTGTTATCCCATTATTCCACTTTCTGTGACGTATTGTCTTACTTTGATAAATTCAGGGGAACCCTTTATTACTTTTTCATCCCACTAAACTTGTTACTACAATTGACCAGCTGGTATTTTTTTTAATTCTTATTTATTGGTTTTTGTTAAATATCTTTGTGGAGGTTTTAGCATTTGGTAAATTGATTTGTAATGCTTTTTTTTTTTTCTCATATAAAATGAATACGCGTGTGTCTCATTAAAGACCCGCCATCAATTATAACGCATTATTAGTTATTAGCATACATGTATATTTATGTGTATACACTCCAGTACGTTCAAGTTATATTGATTAAACCGCCAGATATACTATTCTCCATACTCATATGCACATTCATATATACTTCAATACACTCAATTTTGATTCCAACAGTTGGTCCAAGAGCTAGTTGATACTTTTAAAGGGCATATGGTTGATTAATTGAGGGCGCTTGGCTATGGCGCTGCAGCGCATCGGCAAGATGATCGTCCGCTAGAGCGCCTGTACCAGGAGATTCTAAAACACACAGTCAATGTACATGTATCATTTATGTACATGTATCATTTATGTAATCACGAGTCTAAAGCCTTGGAACCAATCATTTTCCCCATTTGATAACTCGATCGTAGCTGTTCATTATCGTCATTTTAGTTGAATATGCACTGGGCTGCTAAGTGATCGAGTCAATTACAAAACTGCTACTTCTACTTTTTTCTCTTCCTCTTTCTTTTTCCCTTTTTTTACTATTCTCAAACAAATGGTACATAACTCTATAGAAAATTCCCAAATAATAGGTGATACTTGAAGCATATAGAATACAGTATTTCCTCTTTTGTCAAGTAAGCTGACACTTCGGAACCAACCTTATTCTTGTTAAACTGAGTTAATGCATGGCTCTTATTTTAAGTTAATCTGGAAGAATTTAAAGTTGTGGCAGTTTTTTGTATCTCTCTGGACCCCCCTACTTTTTACCCCCTACCCTGGTACTTAAAGTGTGTTGGGCCACACACACACACACCGATCCACTACTGCCGTCAGAAGACCTAAACTTTTTTTTTCCCTCTCTCTCTCTCTCTCTTTCTCTTGAAATTTCCATACTCAGTATACAGCCATACATTTGGGCCCGCCCCTTGACTCAAAAAATGGACCCTGAACGTTACAATTCCACTGCAGCGTCGTCTCAGAGCTCAGGTGCTCTGAGGTACCCTTCATCTACAAGCACTGCTAGTAACAGTTCTTCGTCCTCTTCTGGGCCATCGCAGAACTCTTCCTCTTCTTCTAGACAGGGTCCCCCCTTATCTTCCAGACAACAGCACCAGGGCATGTACCAGCACCAAACTTACCAACAACAGCAACAACAAGCATACCACCAGCAACGTCAGCAGCAACAACAACACCAGCAGCAGCAGCAACAACAATCCTCACAGCATCAAGAACCTCCCCACACACAACAAGCACAACAGTCGACGTTACCTCCGGATTATGCTGACATCAAATTGAGTTTGACGTTGGTTGAAGTTTCGGCTATCAAACGTAGCTGGGCTTCTATGAAGGAAGACCCTTCTGCAAACGAACGAAGCGCAGTTCATGGTACTGCAAGTGCATTTTTCTGTCAGCAATTTTACGATAACTTATTGGGAGAGTACCCTGAGCTCAAGGTTCTGTTCCCTTCTATCAAAGCACAGTCCAGTGCTATGGCAGGTATCCTATCACTAGTGATTGGTCAATTGGAAAACGTTTCTCGATGCAATGAAATTCTTATCAGTCTGGGTAAACGACACTCTAGAATCATTGGTGTCGATGTCGTACATTATGAACTGGTCGGTAATGCCATTTTACGAACTTTACAGGACAGATTCGGTTCAAATTTCACTATAGAATTGGAAAACGCTTGGATTAAGCTCTATTCATACATTGCAAACGTCATGCTACAAGCTGGTGAAGATCCTCCATTGTCAGCAGACCAGGCTCTGTATCCAGAACTTTTGCCCCATCCCTCAAGAACGTCCTCAATGGCTTCTTCTGTGGAAGAACCTGATGCTGACAGATCTAACGGGTCAGCTATAACTGGCCCGCCATTGTCGAAAACTAACGGTGGTACCTCCTCGGCTCCTGGGGTAGCCGGTAGAAAACAAAGCCAAACTTTGCCCCCATTACCCTCAGACAAAAAGTCTAACGGTGAAGATAAACGTAGACAGCAACAACCTCAAAGTTCTCGACGGGGCAACGGTAGACCTTACTTCTTGAAGAAGAATGCCGCCAGAGATAACGGGAAAAAGTCTGGTCAAGACTGTATAATCATGTAACTAACCTAAATTGAACTCTCCTTAATTTATTATCACCGATCGACTTATCAGCATCAGTACGTATCACAGTAATATAGTTAGTGGTATTAGTATATACTACTACGTAAACTGCAGATCTTTGAAATTTTTATTTTTTACCATATATTTCACAATGATCCGGCCACGGCCGTTACTGGGAACACGAATATTCCAAAGACATATTTTCATCAAATCCAAACACCAGCATTCGCTGCTGGATACTCAGTCATCATCTTCAGCGCCAAAAGTGCCACCGATACCTTCTAACTTAGTGTCCTCGCCATCATCTGTGGATGCTACTGCCAGATCTTTACGTGAACAGGAACGGTTACTTGATGAGCGGTTGAACCAGATAAATGCATACACCGCTACCCTGCAGCGGTTTGTCAGCGAGAACAACAAGCTGCACAGGAAATCTGATAAATCATTGGGCGACCCTCAAGAATTGGACGATCAAGTTTTGGTTCTTGATGAGTTTGTATCTTTGCCTGATCCACAGCCTCAGCAACAAGTGAAACTACCTCCTAAAAAGCATTTACAATTACCCTTACCGGTTGAGAAAGCTTTTACTGGCAGTACAACTGAGCTGGTGGTCTCTGACGGGCAATCTTGGGATAAGATCACTCGGATAACTTGTCAGCCAGAGGTA
>JAJMEP010000065.1:0-45429 GCA_030574195.1 Groenewaldozyma auringiensis
ATACTCAGCTTTTGAGCAGCTTGCAGGAAACCAAGTGCTTGAGGAGTTTGAGGAGCCTTTCGAATAGCAGCAGTAACTTTTTCAAAAGCAGAGGAATAGTCTAGTTGAATTGCAAGAATAAATGAAAGATAGTAAAGGTATCTTGCACCCAATGCGTTTGAAGTTGAATCCTCCGGGAACTCCGTTTTATCAATAAGATTGGCAGCTTGTGAAATCTTCTTATGCTGAAGATAGATTCTCACTATTGAAACAATCAAAGATGCCTGTGTTTCACTCTCATGACGCAATGTAGCAGTTCTGAGTGCTAAAAGAAGTCTAGGAACAACTGCTTCAGCATTACCTGACAGTTCGGCAGCTCGCACGTAATAAAACCAAATTTTGGCAGCAAAGAAGTCTAAGCTGCGACGGTTGTATTCACCCAATTTGTTAACAGCGTGTTCACTGAACGAGCTGAGTTTCTGTAAATCAAGATCCTTTTGGTTGAGTAACCATACTTGAATTAAAAGATGGAAAAATACATCAACTTCAGGACTAGTACTGGTGCTGGTAGTTGATCCCTCATCAACGTCCATTTCATCACTAGAAGCATTTGAATCAACATAGCTCAATAATAGCTTCTTGGTGGGGTTAGAAGCGGAATACTTGTAATCAATAAGAGTGACCAAAGTTTCCTCTGTTATTCTCTTCCTCAAAGATGGCAATCCTCGTAATATCTTCAATGTGAACCTAGGATCATAATTAACAACCGTTCTGTCTAAGGCATCCAGACTGGCCTTGACCTCTAAATAGTTGTTAGCCCATTGTTACATTCAATCCAATCCTATATGTTAGATAACTTACCATTAACAAGAAGTGCTTCTGTCTCAGGCTTCACTGGCGTTTCCACCTTTGCCATCTCGACGTCATTGTCACTCGCAATTCCCGCCATTGTACACGTTTGCAAACCTGACACTTTCCGAAATCCTACTTAAAAACACTGAGTACGCCCTTCTTCTCGCTGTAGTTATCAGAAACTTAGGTATCCTAGTTCTATTAGTAAACAGAGATGGTTTGTATTCAATGATGAATCGAAGTTTCGACACCTCACAACGTTGGTACGTAACGGAGATTAAGCCTAGATCTTGTCTGATCGCGAACTGAAAATACGCCACACACTAAACGTACGTACGTACTGTACGACCTACCAGTACTGCTGACAGTACAGAGCTAGTACGTACTGAGTACTCGAGTTCTAGTGTGTACGAAATTCAACCCGACGACGATTTGATTCCAAATTCTAATTACAAGATATTGATCCCGTTGATCCAAGCATGGTAGAACCAGGCAAAGGCCCTCTTTCAATAGACGAATTGCTTGAAAAGAAACGAAGGGAGAAAGATGCACAGAGTAAGCCTAAGTTTCTGTCCCGTGCTCAACGGGCGAAGCTAGCTTCGGCAAATGGGTCCAAGGCACCATCTGCACAGAATCATTCAAAACAAAATGTAACCAATCAACAACGACCAAAACACCCAGAACCAGAGCAAAGTCATACTGAAATCAACAGTGTCGGTAGTAACAAAACTGGGACCAAGGAGGAAAAACGTGGAAACGGTAAATCAAAATTTCATTTCGACTGGAAACTTGGTGATGATACTTTCAATCAAGAAGATTCAATCTACAAGTACTGGGGTGACGACACGAAAAAGTCTGGAAACCAGGTGGTTAGCAAAGTAAAAGGTGGTGGATATGAAGAGAGACTCAGACGAGATAGAGAACGAGCCGAGTTTAGGAGTAGTTTGAAGAATGCTCAAGAGGATATTCCATGGTTTGAAAAACCCTTGGATAAAATGACTCAGAGAGACTGGCGAGTGTTCAAGGAAAACTACAGGATAGTAACTAGAGGTGGAAATATCCCTGATCCGTTACGAAGTTGGCAAGAATCGGAGGTGCCCAAACCTATTCTGGACGTTGTTAAGACATTAGGTTATAAAGAGCCCACCCCGATTCAGAGAGCCGCTATACCTATCGCTCTTTCTCTTCGTGATGTTGTTGGTGTTGCTGAAACTGGTTCAGGCAAAACTGCAAGCTTTGTCATACCTCTTTTGGCCTATATTATGGACCTACCTAGACTGACTAAGGAGACATTTAGTGACGGTCCGTATGCATTAGTTCTTGCACCGACCCGAGAACTGGCTCAACAGATTGAGAAAGAAGCTACTAAGTTTTGCGAGCCGCTAGGTTTCAGGTGCACGTCTTTGGTGGGCGGGCATTCTGTAGAGTCTCAGGCCATGAAGTTAGATCAAGGTGTGGAGCTTTTGATTGGTACACCGGGGCGAGTTGTGGATTTCATTGAACAGCATTTGATCGTACTATCGCAATGCTGTTATCTTGTTTTAGATGAAGCTGATAGAATGATTGATTTTGGGTTTGAAGAACAGATTCAAAAAATTATAGATGCTTTTCCTGACAAAAATGCCACCAGGCGACGTTTGACAATGATGTATACTGCTACCTGGCCACGATCTATTCAGACAATGGCAGATACTTACCTGAATAATCCCGGGTTTGTGAACATAGGAGAAACAGGCGCAGCTACTGATAGGGTGCGTCAAGAAGTTCGCATGATTAGCGACGAAAATCAAAGGAAAGATGCTATGCTCAAGATACTCTCATCTCAGCAGTACAAGCCGCCCATTATTGTGTTTGCTAATACGAAAAAATTATGTGATTCTATTTCAAATGCACTGACAAGTGCGAACTGGAAAGTAGCGGTGATGCACGGAAGCAAGACCCAAGACCAAAGAGAAGCAGCTTTGGAGAAATTGAGGTCAGGCGAAGTTGAAATACTAGTAGCTACTGATGTTGCTGGCCGAGGTATCGATGTCGCTGATGTGTCCCTGGTCCTGAATTTCCAAATGCCTTTTTCTATAGAGGCATATACTCACAGAATCGGTCGTACAGGAAGAGCTGGCAAGAGGGGCACTGCGATAACATTTTTGGGTAAAGAAGACGAAGATTTGTATTATGATTTACGCCAAATTCTTTCTTTATCTCCCGTAAGCAGCGTCCCCCAGGAGCTATCTCAGAATCCTGCTTCCTTCACAAGACCGACTAAAAAAAGACCACTTGAAAAGGAGTCTGAAGATTAGTGACATAGATTAGTACATACAGTCTTCATTATTTATTATATATATGTGTGTATACATACAGATATTATTCGTCATCACTGTCATAATCGAGCCACATGCCGGAACTCTGAGGCTTCTTAGTGGCGGGCGCACTGGTTAATGCTTTTAAGGTATTCAAAGTGGTTTCGTCAAATACTCCATTACTTTTCGGTTCATTGGCTGGTAGTATCTGCTGTTGTTGGGCTTCTGTTGTTTCCTCTTTACTTGCAGTATCCTCGTCGTTACTTATGTAATACAGATCAGATGGAGCTGAATATCCTTCTAAGTCATAATTCTTATTTTCTATTCTCCTCTTTTTATTATCAGAGCCCTTACCGTCTTTGTTTGCAAAGTATTCTTTCGGCAGTAATGCAGCAATGGCTTCAGTCGCTCGCTCTTTTAGTCTTCGTTTTTCTCTTGCTTGGGCAGCGGGATTAGGGTCATCAATTGCCCATCTTACATTAAGAACCTCGTTCAATTCTAACGACTGATGCGCCATAGCCTCTTTGGCAAACTGTGCATTAGCTTCATTGGCGTATGTGATGAAAGCTATTCCACGATCATTTAGTACTCTGATCCGTTCAATCTCACCCCATTCTGAAAAATGCCTTGAAACAACTTCTTCAACGTTTTTATAGGTAGTATTGATTCTACCAACATAAATAGTTCGGTTTTGTTTTAAGAAAGATCCCACACCACCCATATCATCTCGGTAGTCAGAATGCTTATCACGGCCAAAACAGTCAACACCCGGGGAAAATAAATCAGTTAAAGTAGGCAGTCTGTGCAGATATTCACAGTTCTTTCCATTATGGCATAACCCCTTGGCAAAATATAAACAGAAATAACTTCCTGGAATTTTGTCGGCTTTGGTGTATCCAGAATCCCTAGCTATGTTACACCTGGAATCAGCTTTGCGCTGGCTCAGTTCCCCGCGCTCGTTGTCGCCTCCACTCCATTTTAAATACCAGATATTAAATATGGACCCAGTTTGTGGCGGTCGGTCATCTTCTCGTACTGTTGATGGATCTACTTGAACTCGAGCAGGTTTCCGCTTTTTTTTGGGAACTTCAGAGTTTTTGGCCTTCTGCAACGCTACCTCAGTTACTGGCGCTGAGATATCCTGGTTCGCACTGACTTCAGGATTACTCTCGTTACCCTGATTTGCACTGATCTCAGGGTTGCTCCCGTTATCACTCATGTTCACTTGATTTGAGACCGAGCTCTGTAAATATTGATAAAAAGATCTTGATATATCACGAGATATCGTAGCCCGATCGCCATTAACATTACCCTTTATTACCAGGTAGCTTAGTTTTTACAGTTTCCCGCGCATTGTTTGATAGATAGCTATCAGGAAACTTATTCGGGATCATCAGGGTCGACAGAGCTGGTTTTGTCAGAGTTGAGGCGATCTTTTCCCAACAACGAGCTGTTCCCGGAGGAGTTGAGAGATACTGCTATAAGAAATAAGCGAAACTTGCAACTAGTCATGAGAAGAACGTTGGGTTTGTGAGGCAAATTTTACACTGTGTTACATTTTGATCTCGAACAAGGAGGAGTACATATATGCATACTATAAGATGAATAATCCAAAGTTCACAAAATCCACCATAATATGGGTACTGTCATTCTTTTTTTATGCCATAGTATCAGCCTCAAGTACCTCTACTGGAAACGAGGGGCTTTTGGTGGCTGGCGAGTGCAAAGATATCAATAAGGCAGCAGATAAATGTGCATTTGTTTTAGCGAACTGCGCCGATGCTAAAGTCGGTCACGTCGATTATTTGAAGCTTTACTATTGTGGGAACTCACCCTTTGAATCTGCACTAGTGTTCTGCGTTATGGTGTCATGGCTGCTGTCACTATTCATGGTTATAGGTATAGCTGCATATGATTTCTTGTGCCCCAATCTGAATACAATGGCGGACATGCTAAAACTGTCGGAGTCTCTTGTTGGAGTCACTATTCTTGCATTTGGGAACGGTGCTCCTGATATTTTCAGCACGTATGCAGCTATGCGGACGGGCAGTGGTTCTCTAGCTATAGGGGAGTTGATTGGAGCTGCATCATTTATTGCCGCAGTGGTAGCCGGATCAATGGCAATTGTTGGACCATTCAAAGTTCACAAAAGGTCTTTTGTCAGGGATTTATCTTTATTCACTGTCGCCATCACATTTTCTTTATACTTTATATCAGACGGGCTCTTGCAAGGCTGGGAATGCGTTATAATGCTGATTATTTATTTGATCTATGTTGTCTTTGTTTGTTTATCCGACTGGTATCATTCACGAGAAACACGAATAGCTTTGCAGGATAGAGAAGCCAGATCTGCATATGAGCCATTATCACAAGGTGATGAATTTGTGGCTAGCCCAGCTTATAGTTCCCCGGGAGAATCGCCCATAAAACCAAATTTCAAGTTTCCCAATGGTCATTCTGACGATTCGGAACAAGAAGAAGTATATAATGAACTTACTACACGAATTATGAGGTTATCGCATCATCAGGACGGAAGCAGTGAGTCGCTAAGTACTCCTGTGAGTAACCATCCTGTACATTCTGGGAGTCTCAATGGAACTAAAGTGCGACCATCTCGACCGTCCCTATTTAGTGCAGTTGAATTTAGAGATGTTTATGAACAGTTATCAAGATCTCGGTCTTATCATGTTCCATTAACAAGAGACATTCATGATGCGAGCTCTATCGCAGGTTCTAGCCGTCAAAGATCTAGTAGCCAAAATAACCAGCCGGGGCGCGATAGTGATATCCATAGCATATACCATTTATCGGTCCCACAGGCGTCAGCTACAAGGTCACGTCAGAATCGACCACCGCCATTAGATATACCGACTTTTATGATTAATGACGAACCTTCAAGCGGCGGGGCATCGAATGAATCATCTATGCTGTCATCTCCCATGTCACGAAGATCCTCGCAACAGGCGATTGAAGAAATTGATGCATTTTATCGATCAAATTATTCTGGAAATACTTCTGAATATTTATCGAGACTATTCCCCACACTAAATGGTATCCAAAAAAAGCCTATACATGGTGTCCTCATGAGTATTTTAGCAGCTCCTTGGGTGTTTGTGCTGACGTGCACTGTACCAGTGATTGAAGATAATGTCAGACGAAATGATTCTAATGGCGACTCAGAGAGCGAACAAGAAGGACGCAATTTCCCCAGATGGTTATTGATATTACAATGTTGTTGCATACCATGTATGGTTTTTTTCTCTACTCTTGGAGGAGGCAAACTATCAATTTTGGTTATTACGATTTTAGCTGCTACAGTATCACTACCTTTATTGGCACTGGTTTTGTATTTCCTTGAGCCAGAGAACAACGGAGCAAAGCACCTGAAGTATTTATCTTTCATCGGATTTATAATAGCAGTTATTTGGATATCTAACATTGCTAATGAGGTAGTTGGCGTTTTAAAAGCCATTGGAATTATATTCCACATGTCTGAGGCCATTCTGGGGCTGACAGTTTTTGCCATAGGCAACTCTCTTGCAGACCTTATAGGTAACGTCACGGTCGCTAGAATGGGGTACCCTGTAATGGCATTATCTGCTTGCTTTGGTGGACCAATGTTGAACATACTTGTTGGTATTGGCGTATCGGGGATAGCAACTCTTTCAGATAAAGATACAGCGTACAAGATAGAGATCTCTCCATCAATTGTAATATCGGGCGCTACTCTTCTTTTGACCCTTGTAGTGCTTTTGGTGGGCGTACCTTTAAACAACTGGAGGATGTCTCGCAAAATAGGCATATTAACGATATCCTTTTGGCTATTATCGACCGCTCTCAGCATTGCAGTCGAGGTTTTAGGTAGCACATGATAGTTTAATGCATTATGATGATTTTTTGTTATTATTTTTTTTTCAGTACTTTTTTCATTTCATTATCGTTGAATTTTTTTTCATATTCCCTAGCTGAGCAGCTTTTTGTTCAATTCAAAGTATTCATGCGATACATCTGAACCACCATTAGATAGAAGGTAAGACTGATAAAGTTTAACTATTGACTGCTTTTCTTGTGATTCTGTCAGATTTTCCAATGATTTCTCGAATACTTGTCGCACTTTATCATTGTTATCACTAGCAGATGCTTCAAGTCTAAAATAATATTTCCAGAATGAACATGAAAAGGCAAATCTTCGGGAATTTTCTTCCAAATATTGTCTAGCAACTTGTGGTTTGTCATGACGCACAGCATATTGAGCAACCTCGACGGCCAAAGCAGCCTTTTCATTAGCCAGCAGATCCGTATCTGAGATCTTGTCCTTCAAAATCTCAAATCCAGCGTCGTACCCAGAATGTCTACCCATGAAATATGCATAATAAACGATCGTTTCAAGATGTGAGGGATAAGTTTCTGCGGTTTTGCGTATGATATCACTAGCAGTATCTATGTCACCTTCAGATTCTAGCAGTAATGTACAATAAACCGCCAGTAAAGGTGATGATACCACTCTAAAGGCTCTTTGTAGTATTGTGTGTACATACTCATTATTATCACCTTGAGCTAATAGCCAACGGATGTATCTTAACCATAACTCATCTGAATCAGCAGCAGGAATCAAAGCTCGCTCATACAACACTATAACGTTATCGTAAGTTTCTTGTGATTCTGCAAAAGTGATGTATTCTAGCCAGTTGTTGTAATCCGCTGGAGTTATCCCTCGTGGTGTATAGTAGTGTTTAGATATTTTCGATTCAAATGAAAATAACTTGAATACCCTTTTTTGAGTTTCCAAGTATATTGATAAATGGTAATGTGCGACTCTCAGTTTCAAGTCCTCATTTTCCTCTTCTGAAATACCGGAATTTGCAATAACGGTAGAATCAGCAGCAGTGGCAGTAGGAGGAGCTTGTGAGACGGTTTCTTCAGATTTTTCAATTTCATATTCTGCATGGAACTGTTCCAACACCTCTGGGGGAGCCAGCATCTCCACGGGAATTTTACGCGTCAATAGCCTGAACTTCTCAAAGTACCTAGCATACTGATGTAGTGGTAACCGAATGATTCGGTAAAGTAGCCGGAACACGGGCTCGTCAGAACATTCCTGTTCTTCAAACTCCAAATACTTATCCCAAAATTCATGGCCAAGAAAATGGTTACCAATGACCACACTAGCCTGTTCAAAAAGATCTCGGACTTTTTCTCGGTCGTGACAGCTTTGCATGTAGTAAGAACAGTATTGGGTCCATATCTGCACACATCTCGGTAAAAACGTCAAGGCCTTCTTATATACACTTTCAACTTTCTCGGGCTCAACTGAAAGTAGTTTAGAAGCATACCGTATCCAAAATGCTTGAAACAGCGGAAACTTATCTAGTAGCTGCTCGTATGAGAAATGGAATAACTCCTTCTCCCGGTCGGTTGAATACCTATGAATACCCCCACCTAAGTACTCGGCACATATTATCAGATCTTCCCATGTATGTATATCATCTGGATTATCTCGCAGCTTTGCATAAAGTCTATTCCACTGATCCTCGGTAGTAGGGTTCCAGCTCTTGGAATACACCCTCGTCTCACTCGCAACAGCAGACATTAGTGGTTGGATCCGTGGCTCCTTTTCTCCTGATAAATTCGCTACAGCACCTGTATGTTATGCCAAAGTTTGGTTACGTACGTATACGTGCTGGTAAGCGATCTATAGATCGGTGTGGCTATTACCTATAAAGGTATGTACACCAAAAGCTAGTACAGTACACTTTTGACGCCAGTACCATAAACCTAAATTTACGCTAAGATTTTGAATGCAAGCAGAGCGTGACCCGAAACCATGCGGCTGTTATCATGGATAGTCCTTTGGCAGTAAGTAGAACTACTACTATTTCTAAAAGAAGTGAAGTACACTGTTGTAATTTGTATAATTCTGTATCAATTGTAGTGTATTGTGCTACTTAGACATTACTACAGGCCCGTAAACACCGTAATGAGTCTAATACTACAACTATTTACTGGAAGAAGCAGTATTTTCATCACCGTGTTTTGCTATGCGGTCAAATAGAGAATCTAGATCTCATCTTGGGTATATGATTAACTAAGGAGCATTAGTAATGTATGAACGGACGTACAATCATTGCATTGGTATTCAAGATGACATACAATCCACAGAGAGAAGGCACCAAATCATTGGCCAATGAGCTCAGGCCTAATCAGAAATATCGGTGGAAGCGATTTGGAAAGGATCGATCGGATCGATCGAGTCAAAACGGTACTGAATTTTTTTTTTCACCACTGAAAATTGGCTCGTCCAGTGGTAAATAGCTCTAATTTACGGTGTACCTTAGTAATTAACGTTATCAAGCTGATTAAGAGTGAGTTTCCCGTAGTTTCATGTCACCGAAAAGGTTTTTCTTACCACGGAATTTTTACTATATATACACGGACATTTAATACAAGAGATATCTTCGTATCTGGATTCATGCGTCATTGTTGAATAAGTCGAGTGCTGCGTTGTTCATACACCTGTATTTGATCATCATTTATACCATTTTTTGAAAAAAAAAACAGCGAGAAAAAAAATCCACTGTGTGCTGGAACACATTGGTTTATACCCCAACAGCAAATGACTTCCACACCAGAGACTCTCAGGATAGAGGATCCTGCTCCAGAGAGATATGACAATGATAGTAAGTGTTTTTTAATATCTATTTTTTGAAGAGATTACGAAATCCCTTCGAGACCTTTTGCAAAATTAAAGCTAGAGACCTAACCTCCCCCTGTTTAAGTTGATATGAGTAAGCCCAAAATCTACGTGGGCGGAAGAAAATCAAAGCTAGCTGTCATACAGTCAAGGTATGTGGCCGACTGTCTTAGAAACGTCCATCCTGGTCTTAATTTCCCGGTCATTGCTCTGTCTACTTTGGGCGATCTCCAGCAAAATAAGCCGTTATACTCGTTTGGTGGAAAATCCGTATGGACTACTGAATTAGAAGCATTACTTTTGAACAAAGTCGAAGGATTTGAACAACTTGATATGATTGTGCATTCATTGAAGGGTAAGTTTGAGTGTTGAAAAAAATCAAATTGATATGGGAACGAAATCAAGTACTAACTACTTTAGATATGCCAACAACATTACCCAAAGATTGCATTCTCGGGGCTATTACAGTACGGGAAGACCCCAGAGATGCAGTATGTATGAAAACTAATTCCCCTTATACGTATTTGAAGGATTTACCTGACGGGAGCGTTGTCGGTACTTCTTCAATGCGACGATCTGCACAATTGAAGAGAAAGTACCCGAATCTGAAATTTGAAAGTGTTAGAGGTGCGCTCAGCACCCGATTGCATAAACTGGACAATGAAGAGTCTATTTATTCGTGTATCATACTGGCGGTCGCCGGCTTGAAGAGATGCGGCTTGGAACATCGAATTACGAGTTACCTTGATATTCCCGACATGTATTACGCGGTGGGCCAAGGCGCTCTTGGTGTTGAAATAAGAGCTAGAGACGAGAAGGTTAAACAGCTTTTGTCACGGATTAATCATGCTCCTACAGCATACTGTTGTACTGCTGAACGCAGCCTTATGAGAACTTTAGAAGGAGGCTGCTCAGTGCCCATTGGTGTTCACAGCAAATACGAAAATGGTGCTGTACACTTGAAGGGGATTGTTGTCAGTGTTGACGGATCTGATGTGGTTGAGGCGGAAGTAGAGCTTCCTGTCAGCAGCAACGAAGACGCAGATAATGTAGGAAAGACATTAGCAGAGCTAATGATAGAGAAGGGTGCCAAAAGGATTTTGGATGAAATTCATTTGGAATGCATCCAGTAATGATCGAAACCATCTTGTAAGTAGTATATTAATGAACCAAAAATCACCCATTGTTAATTGTTTATGTCAATTTATGTTAAAACGTAAAAGAGAGTCATGTCAGAATATAGATTAAAATTGAAAGGGAGGAAATTATGTATATCTAACAGTTGATACTTAATGCAGTTATAACAAAAATAAAGGAATTTCAAGCCTGATCAGCAGAAACGATAACGCTTTTCTTTACGGAATCGCTTTCAGGTCTACCAGAATCAGACTCAAGCATGCTAGGTGGCTGATGACTTGAGGTCATAACTTGACCCTTTCTGACTCTTTGGATCAAGCCGATAAGTTCTTTTCGACTTTCAAAAACAGGATAAATAGCAATAAACAAAAAGGCCAAAATCAACCACAAGGTCATAATAACAATCCAACCGGTAAAGAAACCTTTAGAAAAGATATATTTTTGACCATACATGCTGAATGGAACCAAGAAAAATAAGATAACAAAGTAGATAAAGGATAAAATACATCCAATTTTAACAGCCTTAGCCAATGATTTCTTGTCCTCCTCGGTGGCAACCATGGCGGCAAGTTCCTTTTCGTTAGCATCGTCACCAGCTTTGAAACCTTCATTCATAGTGGAGAAGTCAAAAACTTGCGGCTTGAAGTAAGAGTAAGTAAAGGCAAAAATTACTGGAACAAATGTAGATGTGAAGTTTGCAATAAGACAAGCCTTGGATCCACCCAAAGTTTCTTGAGAAACAGTACCAGAAAATTTGTATGCACACCCAACCCAAACGGCAACACCACAAACAGTTCCAAAAGGCATTCCAATTAAGATACTTGTTTTGTTCATGTTTTTCTTGTAGAGACACATAATTAAAGAGCATCCAACAGGATCCAAAAGAACTCCCAACATACTGAGAATCCATCCTACAGTGACACCAGCATTGTCGAACCCAATACAAACAGCACCCATAATAATACCCCAAGCGGCAATGATACCATGAGAGCAGTTGACCAGAGTTTTACCACTTGCCGAGGGATTGATATAGGCTCTGTAAACATCGTAAGTCAAAATTGACGAAATACCAATAAGTTCAGCACTAAGAGCTGATGTGACAGACATGAAAAGCATACACAAAGAAGCAGCAGCACCACTCTTACCCAAGAGGGCACCCATGGCATAAATAACTGGCAGTCCTCTACCAATATCATCAGGTGCAATCTGGTTAGGGTACGTGAAGAATTCTGGGTTTTTAGTTAAGGCCAAGGCAGCGAGACCACCCGAACTTCCCAAAGCCCATGGAACAATGTACCAGCACAGTCCACCCAAAAAGTATCCAGACATGGCATCTCTGGGAGAAGCAGCAATAGCCTTTTGACCATAGGAAGGATCACCCAAAACTGTTGCAGCGGTTCCAAGAGCCACACTCCATCCAACCATGATACTATCAGCATTATTGAATGTAACATAACTTCCATTCAACCCAGTTGATGGATAGAGAGTAGCCATTTCAGACAAAAGATCGTACATTTTTCCAGGAGAACCGATGACATGACCACTACCGTAAGTCACCAAAACAACAGTTACAATGATGACATAAATAATAATAGTGTGAATCCAGTCAGACAAAAAAGTAGCCTTGATACCACCTAGGACGGTATAGCAAACGACACCGAGGGGCAATAAAAAGGAAGCAGCAGCTACATTCATACCAGTAGCAGCGTTGAAACCCTGAGACCCACCCAATAACAACATGATGGAAACAATAATGTTTGATCCAGTAAGGTAACACATGAAAACAATGTGAGAAGCCTTACCGAATCTGACTTTGATAATTTCACCGACAGTATGAGTACCAGGACAAATTCTTTTGATTTCAACAGCAATAATAGCCATAACCAAAACAGCAAAAGTATTCAAGGTACCGTACCAGTAAGGACCCGCAATACCGTAAGCATAAGCCCATTCACCGGAAGTCAGCAAAGTTGCTGGCCAAGTCCACGAAGAGACTACAGCGGAGGCCAAAAGACCAGTTTTAACCGTTCGTGATGCGGTTGTGAAGTTTTCTGAATCCTGATGATCATCTGCATATTTTTTAAGAATCCAAGTGATAGTTGTCATGAGAACGGCGAATAAAGCGCCAACACCTAGGGCAAAGCCATACCCATAGCCTTGAGAAAGGATATAATCAGTAGCCATTTCTCCTTTTTTGGATACTTGTGTTGTTGTGATGAGTTTTTGTATTAATGTATTTTGATGGCCTATTCCCTACGACTGGAAATGCTTCCAAACTTTTTGTTATATACTCTCACATATTTCGAAGCCTGGTCAACGAAAGCGAATAAATTGAGCGTTACACAGCATGCTTTCCAATGGAGTAGTCGATACTCCGCCTTATCAGGGAACCATCATTTCCAATTGTGGAAGATCGCGTTATCGTACTATCTGGCGGTGAAGAGCTTTCCCAATTAGGATAAGATTCTTCCGACCGTTTGTGACAACGACAATGCGGGCGCGCCGCTGGAATTGGTTACGGAGTTGCGACTTTTTGAAATGACCAGAGCGTGATGGTCTATGCTCCTTGCCTTCCATGTAGCAATTAATAGCAAATATACAGATTGCATGTTCTGCATCATCTCTATACAAAAAACAGTGGAGTTCTGAACAATGAGATCATGAAATTTCGTCTTTTTGAGATTCTACCGTTAACTCCGCCGCACGCGCTGGCGCGCGCGATGTAACCTAACTGATTCAAAGTATGGAAAAGCCTAATTAGCTACAACATTATACTATGCATTTTAAAGGTAAACGTTTATCGATCGGCCAATCTTTGAAGGAACCGATAAGATCAAGCCCGTAGTCAGGTAATCAGGTAGCTAGGTAATTGGGAGGTACAAGAAATACGACGACTCGTGAGTCGTGAGGAGAAAGTTGACATGAATCCAGCCTTATGTACAATGATAAGAAAAACAAATCCTTAGCTTCATTACTGTACACGTATGTACATTCATCATGTACGTACTAACGACGAAGTGATGGATAGATGGTATGATGACGTATCGCGCGCGCCGAAACGTTTTTCCGCCCGCTTTTTGCTGGTCAGGCAAGTACCAGATTATTCAGGTCTGAGATAAAGCTTTTAGTATGATAAATCTTCACGTTCAATAAGAGTTATTAGCTGCTTCTTAGGGTACCGGCGGCCCCGAGACATCGAAACAGAAAGGTCGGAATATTGCTTATCAGATTGAGTCGGATGACATGTCATTAATGTATGACGATAAATAGCTATGGCTAGTTAGACTGTCATTGCTCCTACTAGCATCGTTTAAAAGACACGCGATATCGTTCGTTAAGCAATTGTAATTGCATGCGTAACCTGATTTCCCAATATTTCATGTGCCATGATTAGGCGAAAAATGAATCATGAATACGAGATATATTCCTTGTCCACGTAGACGTGCTTATCGTTAATGTAAAAACAATAAAGTGCTAGATTATGGCCATACCGCTATGGTAGCTTAGCTCAGAAGCGGAATAGCGGAGAATGTCATACCGTTTTAGGTAATAGCCAGGTACGTACTACCGAGCACTGCATGAAGTACTGGTCACCGATCGATCTAGATCTCCATTACCCCCCAGTTTAGTGCGTAAGATAAGACGGGATAAGAGTTCCCTCATTGCATACCCTGTTTCGCCGCCATTCCAGCTGATAACGAGGGGTTCTATAAAATAACTGGAGATTTTCACATCACACTTTCTGCTGATTGGATTACAAAGAAGAAGGATAAGAAAAAGCAGTTGAAGAAGTAGTACTTGAGTATCAATTGAGCAATATGAAGTGCCGAGTAGCAGCGGTGCAAGCAGAGCCTGTGTGGCTAAATTTATCAGGGTGCGTCGATAAGACCATCAAGCTTATTCAAGAAGCGGGCGAGAAAAAAGTGCAAGTCTTGGGGTTTCCTGAAGTTTGGATTCCGGGATACCCATGGCCTATCTGGACCAAAAGTGCCGTTAACAATGCGGAGTTAATCCACCAGTATATGGCAAACTCTTTGAGCTTGGATAGCCCTGAAATGGCCAGTATTCAAGCCGCATGCAAAGAAGCAGGCGTTTTTGTAGTTCTTGGGTTTTCCGAGCGAGCCGGTGCAAGCCTATATATCACTCAGGCATTTATCAGTGAGCAGGGAGAGTTGTTGCATTTCCGGAGAAAGATCAAACCAACTCACGTCGAGCGAGCACTGTGGGGAGATGGACATGCCGAGTCTCTAAAAGTTGTAGTTGATTCAAAGTTCGGCAAAATTGGCGGTCTTAACTGTTGGGAACACCTGCAACCTTTGCTTAGATATTACGAGTATACGCAAGGAGTAGAAATACATGTAGCAAGTTGGCCTCCGATGTTCCCACCGCCAGATCCAGCGGAGAAATGGCCATTCCACGAAACTGACGAGGGAAGTATTATCGCAACACAGGGTCTTGCAATTGAAGGAGCAACGTTTGTTCTATTGAGTACTCAAGTGGTAACAGAAGCTGGATACAAAGCACTTCAACTTCAAGGAGCACCAGCAGTATTAGCTATACCAGGCGGTGGGTTTGCAACGATTTTTGGACCTGATGGTGCACGCCTCACTGAACCAATCCCATCTGGCAAAGAAGGAATGCTGACGGCTGACATTGACTTGGCATCAATTGATTATGCCAAAAGTCTTATAGATGTAGTAGGCCATTATGCTAGACCTGATTTGCTGGGGTTGTTGGTGTGTAAAAAGAAGGCCGAGAATGTGACTTTTATGTAGTTCTAGAAAAACTCCAATGACAACGAATAGTAGCAATGATAATATTTATTACTAATCCCAGCAAGACAATGAAAAAAAAACATCACATTGGATCTTGATAATCCATAAATTCAAACATTTGTAACCAGTGTTGATTGAGGTCATCAACTTCAAAATCAAACTTGCCGGTTGCACCTGAATTCTTCAAAGTAGACGAGTCTGGCAACTCTGCTGTTTGTGAGAAGAATATACTTGCAAATTCTGCAGGTGTGATATTGATTGCTCCTTCCGACCCACTTAAAGCAGTTCTTAAAGTAGACAATGTTTTACCTACTATTTTATGCGAAGCCCAATTTATAGCTCCAAGCCCACTGTTGAGATATGTTTCAGCATGGCTAAGCGATATCCAAATTCTCAAAGCCATATCTTGATCCATTCGATTATTCTTCATGATAATATAGAAAAGAAGAGCAGCACATGATGCTTCCAGATAAATTGTCCAGAAGGGACACGACTTATGTTCAGGAAGACGTTCTCCAATTGAAAGAATCATTGTAGGCACTTCTATCGCAATTTGCACACATGAATTGGCACCTGCTACCAGAGCATCATAAATATTTTTATCAATATTGAGCTCTCCAAAGTCCTCCAGTTCGATATATGCCAGGAAAATCAAAAATGGTCTAAACAGTATCATTCTCAAATGTAAATAGTATAGTCGCAGCCAAAACCATTCTCTGCATTCACGGTCACTCATGGTGGGCAATTCAGCAGTACGGTCTCTGGAAACATTTGGTTCTTGTGCCGCCATAAGATCAATTTCATCTGCTACTAACGATACTCTTAAATACACAGAGGCAATATCACTGACTTCGTTGGCATAATAAATATCATTTTGTAACTTTAAACCAACAGTTGCAAACCATACTCTTGTTTCCTCGTGCCTTGACCCATTGGTAAACCGGCCATTTTCTCTACCAATCACCTCATGGAAAATATGAGGGCTTATTTTAATGTCCAGAAGACTACTTGGACGACCCACTAAAAAGCAACAATGTTTTTCACTTATGTAAATAGATATCCATGTCAAATATGCTTCAGGGTCATCAGCCTTAGCATTGTGAAGCCCAATGGAAATGGCGATTCTTGCGGCAAGTCCAGTAAAAATATAAGCATTGTTAAAATCACCTCTTGAGAACTCCACTAACTGGTACGTAATCAAAGCCTGCACAGTAGAAAGTGTCATACTACTGAGAATACTTGGGAAATAAACCATTGCTCGTTTTCTATACAAGCAAGCCCAATCTTGGAATGAATAGCCTTCCAAGAGTTCTTTTTTTGAATAGCAGTAAGCACCCAAAGAAACAATGAGGTGAACACACAAAAGTTCACTATCAGTCAACTTTGACTTGTTTTTACAGATATCAGACCAATTATTACAAATCAATGGAAGCCATTTTTCAGGTAACATATGAGGGAAAGGAGTATTCCAGACAAAAAAATGGGTTTCAACACATTTTTTAACCCCTTCCAAACTTAAATGGTCGTTCTCTGTTAACACATCAGAGTCCCAAAATGGACTTGAATCCATTGCTGTTTTGACAGCCACAGCTCTCAGTTCTGGAGATTCACATTTTGAAAGAAACAAAAAAATTCTGTCGAGAAAAGATGCAGTACTACTGACTCCGTAGTATGCATCCATACCTGCCGTCAAAGAGAATTTTGGAGCTAGCTGTTCGGACACTATCCTGCGCTCATGCTGGATATCCGGCATATTATTCCTAGAATCATGGCTTTAATGCCTAGTTAGTACATTGTCCTGTATTTTCAAAAACAAAAGTTAAGTACTTGGTAGTCATTTCTCTTACAATCTGACATTATATTGAGATTTTCGCCGATAGTTTTCCCGAACAACACATTCCTGGCCAAGTCGTTTACAAAGGTCGCAGGGATGACCTCCCATACACTAAAAAGATTAGTACGTGTTTCTTTCTTCATTTTTTTTTCATTTTTCATTTTATCTAACCCTCCTCGACTTCTTTGTTTCGGAGTTTTGTTTCTCAGACTTACCTTTTTTTTCCTCTGCCGGCAAAAATCACAAGCTATTGAAGACTTACTCATCTATGCTGTTATATTCAAATACCAAAGCAGGCAAGACAGAATTAGCAAAAGATCATGAAATTGGCAACTTTGCAGTTACTAGTCCAGTGTTCTCGAACAGTTAACCCCTTCATTGTAAATAATGGCTACACTGGAAGGGAGCTCTCTGCCCTTTTATTATAATTAATATGTCAAGCATTTTGGGTAATATGATAACTAGTGCGAGGAAAATGCACTAGGAGCGCAGATCGGTATTTCCTTTTTATTTTTTTTTTCGAAAAAAACAAAAAAAAATAATCTCGATATGGTATACCGTTAGAGCTGGCTAGTTACATTATCCCGCGCCATTTAGATTATCATATGCATAATAATAATAATAATAACCATTATTAACCCAACCCAGAATTCGGGCTGAATACGAGTGACTTGAAATACCGCGGGTGCCTCATGAATGCCACATGATTTGAGACAATTGTAAAATGATGGTGTACCATCATGGTCAATTACCATGTCACAGGAAGCTCGTATGCATGCCATTTATTTCAAAGTTACATCCAGTTTTGATCGGATACATGCACTGTCAAATTAACGTACGTCGGACCATAGATCGAATACACACACTCAACTAGTTCATATGGCCCCGGGGATGTGCCACCGCAGTAGGCGTGGAGTTGCGCGTCTTATCTTAGTGTGTGTACCCAAAAAACTGACGTAATTGGTCCACAATAAACGTCTTTATACCCATAGTATCAAAAAGCTGGAACTTTGCTGCAGTGACGGGAGAAATTTCATTGTCATGACAGATCCATAAAATCATGGAGTTATCGGAGAACCAGAATATTCCGGCCGTAGACTCAACACTGATCCAATATTGTGTCTCTGATTTCACTCCTTGGACAGGCCCAATTTCTATCCACATTAGATAGATAGACCAAATGGCGTATAAGTCTGCTAGCAGTAAAAATTCACACGCTTCGCATTGCCATGAACTCAAATCGTCCACAACATCATTGATGCAACAGTGACCTTTTATGAGCCCTACTCCTCTAAATGATCGAACTACACGGCACAGCAAAGATAAAGTTTAGTAACCCGAGCTATAAGCATGTGGGGAAATGGTGTAGCAGCTCATGAACAGAGGTCCTCCCAGGTTGAGCATACAATTCACCCATTGATGAACATCAGAGCCAATTGCCATCACTGTGATACCTTTAGTTCATTATCACCCGCTACAGTAATATGTTATTCCCATAGGTATGACTTTCTCAGCTACCAAAGGCGACGACCACTTCTCCATAGTAGGTTATAGCGATGCCAGCTTCAGACAAGGAGTGGAGAAAGGCCAACAATCAACATCAGATAGAGTCATCATGGCGGCCAATGGGCCAATGCAGTGGATGAGTGTGCGACAGAATGTTAAAACTACGTCTACCAGAGACGCGGAGTTATATGCATGTGGCACTACCATATTCATGATTGAACATCTTCGCTCTATTCTACGGGAGCTTGGATATAGACAATACCGGCCTACTGTACTACAGGTCGACAATGTAGGATTGCAGCAAGGAGTTGATAAGGCACAAGTATCCATCACACCTACATTACAGAATTTAATGGTGTACATCAAACAAGCCGTTGAGAACAAAGTTGTGGAACTGCACGATGTCAGAACTCAAGGGAATTTAGCTGGCATTAACACTAAGAACGTAGTGGTTCAGATTTATCGCCGATTATAATTAGCTCGCGCTACAGTCGACCGCGAATCCGTCTGGGTTTTACTCCTGGTACGTTTCTCTCTTTTCTCTTCGTCCACAAACGCTAACATCGCTGTTTGAAGGTAAAAGGAAACGAATCACATCTTATAATTTTGTATGTCCACAAATGCTAACATCACTATTTGGAGATAGACGAGTTTATTACAGAAGACGAACTAAGACAACGACGAGTGTAGCGTTATTACCCTGCAGATATCAGCAACAATTGACCTATCGGAATTCGCAGTCAATGAGAGTGTCTGAGTCCGTAATCGAAGCTAGCAAAGTTAACCCCAGAAATTTACATCAAATTTCTTGATATGGATTCGCACCCGGCTTGAGAACGTACCAAACATATCTAAGCTTAAACTAATATAAAGAACCAAACAATTTAAACATACGCAGACAAATGTAATGTAATCTGTCGGTCAAAAACGTTTACGTGTTGTAATAGTATATTGCACGTTCACAGCAGGAAGTAGTGATGTGATTATTAATATTATCATCATACCTATGAACACACACACACTCTCTCTCTCACTATGGGTAGTACTTCAAAATTAAATAAATCATGCTTTTTTATTGTTAAATCGCTTTATCTGTGGTAAGTTCTATTTCGCTCGTCAAGAACATCTTGGAACTCTTTTGGTAATTGCAGTAATGGCATTCTTTCAGGGCTGCCAAAGAACTCCATAGCATTATTAAAATCGGTCAACCACATATTTCTCAATCTCGGAGAAATTGCATTACTACCCCAAAATTTGTCGTGGAGAGCTGCTGTTCCATAGATGTAATCAGCCTCTTGTACCCAGTTGACACCCCATCTACCAGGGAACAACCTCTGCCAAGGCATGTTACCAGAAGGTCTATGCAAATAATTGAGTAATCCTTGCTCCATTTGGTTGTTGCGGTATCTATCAGTGAAATACAAGTCATGCATATATTTTTCAAAAATCTCATGCTGAGGTTTCAGAACAAAAAACCCACAATTAAAAGATGACCCCTGGTTTCGAGGTGTTGGTTGATTATAACCTATTCCTACATCATCGTTACCAGCGATCAAGTACGTCTCTGGTGGTGAAAGCTCGTCTTTTTTTATCTCCTCAACGTCGGTTAAAGTCTTTTGCACTTTGGTTTCTGGGTCCTCAAAAATACCACTTAACTTCCGTGTAATGAGCATGTCAGCGTCAAGATACAAGACGCGACTGAGGGCTTGCATATCGAATATCCTCAACTTTGTGAACTGCTCTCTCCATCTAGGTTCGCCATGACCTAACACAGGATGGTGAAGCACAACATCGTCAACTTGCACGATGGTAGCTCCATCGTTTTCCAGTTGTCTCAGTTTCCATTCGCTGACATTCTGTGATGCCATCACTATGAATGGGATGTTACTGTCAGAACGCGTCGCAGGATCATGCAACAATTTATAGGCAAGAACACGCGTCGCATTATAGTATACGTCTTCGATAAAATTGCCTTCCTTCCAATCACCAGGAAGAACTGGAGTGGCTAAGAACGTGGCTATTGCGAGTTCTTCGGTGGACTCTTCGTAATTATGGCCTTTGATGCGTTTCAAATCGCTGAGATCCACGATATTGGATAAGAACCCATTCGGCCTAAGACTGGTGGAGGTCACTTCACTTGAAGAGTTAGTTTCTTTTTGGCTGATATAGGTCTCAGAGCTATCGCTGCTCTGTAAAATCTGGTAAAGCGATATTATTATAAGACCAGATATCACCACTGTAGCCAGTATGAGCTGTGGAAATTTGCTCCTGAGCGCCATCACGAAAAGGCACAAAACAAAGATAAAATAGGTTAAAAGGGTTAAATGAGTGTAGAGGTCATATATGGCTCTCTAAAGGAAGCAGTAGACAAATTTTATCTCTTTTGAGGAGGAGAGAAGAAGCAGCGTGCAGAGAGAAACGCTACAAACTAGGAGCTAAAAAGATACGAGTGCCTATATTAGCACAATTTATTTTTTAGTTTATATCCACATTTAGGTGTGCCAGAAAAAACCTATATGAATTTCTAGCTAGTACCAATATTTTAGCGGGATTTCTACCACATGTACTTAGTACAAAACGACGGCCGATTTGAGATAGCTACCGCTATTGGAAACCTCATTGTGGGCCTCTGATGCACGACACCATTTGGTGCTAGTGTCTTAATTCAGACCCTTGTATATATATCCATCTGTATTCCAATCTTTACATGCATACATCTGTCAGTACCTCTATGTCATTTGTGTGTCTATGTCTATTCATGTAAATATCAAACTGTACCATCAGACTGTCGTCGGCCCAATGTTCAATTCCCCAAATGTAATGTCCCGGCAAGTAACTCCATAAACACAGAAAAGTCATGTATGTGTCGTTAGAGTTCAAACTGCCGAAAATTTCCATGCTGACGCACTGGAACTCGGCTATTTTTTTTTTCCCTGTTTGTGCGCCGGGCAGTTCATGGCTAGAAAAAACAAGTGGGACCTACTAAGAATAAACTTTACAAAAAAATAAAAAAATAAGACTAATAAAAACAATAATACGTAACTCGGGAACGTAATTTATAAAGCCTGGCTCTGGGTTACTGGTTTCAACTGGATCAATGGAAACCAGCGAGTCCAGACCACATGAACTGAGTAGAAGACTGAAGCTATGTTTCTACCAACAAAAAAGTAAGAATAGAAGAAGTCTTATTACAAGTCCTGAGAATATAAATAGCACTGATTATTCTAATCTCGATCTGCATTCTTAGTATCTTTTCTCCATTTTATTTGTTGAGATGAATGGGTGTATGTATGATCATTTCTTTTTTGCCTCTTTTGGCTTCGTTGATTTGTATCTCAGCTTTTGAGCTGTCGCTTCAAACCAGTATAGTGAATATGGGCTAAATCAAATACAAATAATTACGACTAATGCTACTGGTAATATAGAAATAAGCCACTACGCGAGTGAAATGTATACATATATGTGGGTAATATATAATCATTATACACGTAGATGAAGTGACGAATCACACGATGCATCAAACTCAAAGTTGGTTGGTTGAATACCAGCATATAACTAGTTGGTGCGCGTAAATCAGCACATAGTGCACTCAAAGTTAACTGATTTACATAGTCTAGATCATGATATCAATCGATGCAAGCTTCAGTTACAAACCATCAATGAAATGAAATCAAAATAAGAAAAATATTTCCAACTACCCAATTGAACTGATTGGACCAGCTTTTTTTGTTGATTTTTTGTTGATTTTTTGCTGCTTGAAATGATTATTGTAGGTCTCTGGTTGTCCGAGATTTTAATTGAGAGCACGCGGTCCTTCCAATAAAAATGCTCTAGCCCCATCGTAGGGACAAATCTAAAGGTTACGTAAAAGTAAAAGCGCTAACCTCAAAATTAAAAGGCACGTTGTTGAACTTGAAGGGATTATTTTGGACCATATTGTCTTTTGCTACCAAGATCAGAGGAATGCCGAAAGTTGAATCATTTTAAAAACAGTAGTAATTCTGCAAAAAATCCTGTCACACAATCACATCAGTTGCACCTTTTTTTATCAGCCATGCTTATGATGTAAACTCAACACTGAACCAATATCGTGTCTTTGATTTCACTCAATGGACAGGCCCAATTTCTATCTACATTAGATAAATAGACCAAATGGCGTATAAGTCTGCTAGCAGTAAAAATTCACATGGTTCGCATTGCCATGAACTCAAATCGTCCACAACATCATTGATGCAGCAGTGACTTTTTAAGAGCCCTACTCCTCCAAATGATCCAACTACACGGCACAGCAAAGATAAAGTTCAGTTACCCGAGCTATAAGCATGTGGTGTAGCAGCTCATGAAAAGAGGTCCTCCCAAGCTGAACATACAATTCACCCATTGATGAACATCAGAGCCAATTGCCATTACTGTGATACCTTTTGTTCATTAACACCGGCAGCAGTACTCACTTATCCCCATAGACATGTTTCCATAACGCGAGATTCTACCAAACAAGTTAGTTCTCAACTGTTATGGACGCGCATTTCTAGCTGGATCAAGGGCCGTTTCGCAACAAATATACTGTACGTGTATGTGAACACGCGATGGGGTGCACACTACTATAGTGTAGTATAATACTGCGTGTATCCACTTTATCTTTCTAGTGCGCTATTTAGCCAGTGAGTGGTAATATCAAAAAAAAGAGTGGTTACGATATCGCGATGATTGTGTGCCTTTTGATACCACGTTAAACTTTATTACTACTATAGTGTGCCCAGCTAGCGCTAACTACTTTTGTTATTTATATACGTTGTAATTCGTTTTCCTTTTTTAAACACCACAACACCACAACAAAATCGTAATCCTAACATGTCGGGCGACGACGATAAAAGCTGGAAGGCCAGTGCTGGGGGTCCATGGAGATTCAAGCTTGGCCAAAGGCTCTGGGCAAAGGGACGACGATGGGGGTTGCCCTCCGGAGCGAGTGCACAAAATTTGGCGGTGTTTTTGTTACGGAAGAAAATTTTAGCCATAACATTTGTTTTGTTGTTACTTTTATCATTGTTCACATCCGTGCCATTGTTACCTCACTTGAACTGGAGATCTGGCAAGTACGTTATCATATTAGCTGCCAACGAAGGCGGCGGTGTGATGCAATGGAAAGGTGCAAAGGAATGGTCAGTGGAACGATCCAGTATTGCCAATAAAAAAGCTTACGCGGAACAACATGGTTACCATTTGGCGATTAAAGATGTATCAGCCAAGAAAAGATATGCCCACGAATGGAGAGAGTCGTGGGAAAAGGCTGATATTATTAAGCAAACCATGAGACAATTCCCAAAAGCAGAATGGTTTTGGTGGTTAGATTTGCACACATATATCATGGAACCACAGATTGACCTTGATTCTCATATATTCAACAACCTTTATAATGTCACCACAAGAGATGTGTCAAATTTCAATCCTTTAGGTATTCCTGTAGAGATCCCTTATGTTGATTATAATCAGCCAATTGATCTGGTTGTATCTCAGGATTGTGGTGGGTTCAATTTGGGAAGTTTCTTCATACGTAGAAGCGAATGGTCTGAAAAACTATTGGATTTATGGTGGGATCCTATTTTTTATGAACAAAAGCATATGGAATGGGAACACAAAGAACAGGATGCTCTGGAGTATCTTTATTCTAATGAAGCATGGATTAGGGGTCGCGTCGGATTCATACCCCTGAGAAAGATTAATGCATTCCCCCCTGGTGCTTGTTCCGACATGAATGGCGATAAGAGAATCTTTTATAACGAAAAGGAACGGGATTTTGTTGTTAATATGGCAGGTTGCGAGTGGGGCCGTGATTGTTGGGGTGAAATGGAACACTATAAGGCTTTGAACAAAAAGCTTCATAGTAAACGGTTTTGGCTATTTTGAAAAAAAAAAAGAAATCAAAAAAGAAATGCTGAAATATTATACCAACTCCATCACCACCAAATTTTTCTATCCTTCCTTGGTAATAACGATCCAGATATTATGATATCATGATTTATCCCCTTGCACTAGAATAATGTTTTAACTACGGTTATCTGATACCTTAGAAAAAGAGGTTTGGTTTATAGAGAAAAAAAATGGATGATAATATATCTGCGGCTGGTCTGCCCTATAAACATAAATAATTAATTTTTTCTACTCCTTTCTTTATCTCCATGTAGTAAGAGATACCAGATTTTATCTGGCCATTACTACAGTTATTCGCGACTGAGTATTTTCCGTTTGGAAGCTTCATTGCTTTGTTCTCTTAGAGTGATAAATAGAAGAAAGTTCAACATCGATTCCAAGAAACTGTAGCAGAACACAAACGAGTTCCCAATAAGTGGATTCGTCGAGAAATATGACCAACTAGTTGTAGAATAGAAAATAAATAAACGAATAATAACTCCAACTTGAAGGTTTTCAAAGTTATCTGTAAAGATGCTCGGAAGATCAGACAATGCAAGTAAGAAAAATACAACCGACGCTAGCCCTAATAATGGACTATTAGTATCCACAGGGTATACATCCTGATTTTATTGTTAGATTTCTAGATAGAATTACCATCAAACAACGTAGAGTGAACTTACCACGCCCATGCATTGCGCCATAAATGAAGCAGAGTCTAGGTCTAGTACTGTCTGAGGGTCCTTAATAAGGAAAAATCCAATGGTACAAAGAATAGCTGATCTCACCAAAACTTGATTTTTCGCAGAAAAAACACCCATTTTTCTCACTGCCTCTATCAATTGAACTCAACAAAATAACAAAACGTGTTTCGCAATAAAAATTAACCTGGAAAACTCAAGGAAATTGTAGAAATTTCAAGATTATTAATAAACGGACTTGAGCTCGAGATCGCGATCTGGTGGTGGCTCTATAGCTAGTAGTACGGTACTATCGCGCAGGGGCTTCACGAGTGATGGCCAATATTGTTGGTAGTAAAAAAAATATCGATGTTATCGATCGCGTCAAGAAAATCAATGACGGTTTAATTTGAATAATTTCTATTATTGTTAACTCATTGGCTTTAAAGCTGAGATAGGTTTTGCACAAGCCGACATTTATTAGTGATTTCTGTCAATAAGGCTATACAGACGAAAAGAACACTGGTCTACTGTAGTGCTTGATGCAAGTTGATTGGATAATACTGGTTATTGGTTTCATGAAGTAAAGCTTTTGTTACTTTTTGGGTATTTGACTAAGAGCTTCTTTCCCGAAACAGCGTGCGAAACTAATCAGGATCAAGTGCGTTAGTCTGTGTAAACAAAAGTCAGTAAGATTATTATGTCTTCTTTTAACGTGTTTACGAATTTTGGTGACGGTGATGGACAAGATTTTGGCGATGCGCGACAACTAGGTCCAGATGGAAATGATAACAATGAGTCTCAATTTTCTCTCATGGGAGGTAAGTACTATAATTTTGAAAAAGGCACTACAAGCTAGTATTAGCCGAATTAGTTTTATGATGAATGTTGATGTTTAACCGTTTTAAAGGATTGGATCCTTTGTCAGTTGGAGGCGATTTACAATTTGGTTCAATGAATGGTGGATCGGGGAGTAGTAATACTATACAACCATCTGCGATTTATTCTCCTCAAATGTTATCAAATGATAGTTTTGGGTCGGGTGGAATGCCTGGAAATATTGATACACCGGTTAGTAATCCTGGTAGTGGAATCAATCCTGGTCAAGGAAATCAGGCTCGTGTGGAGATGAGTTCGTCCCCATTTCAAGCTGCCAACAAGAGCAGCGAACCAAACAACTTTGTACGATCTGTTCCAACTCCTTTACCTGGCCAACTATTACAGGAAGCTCAAATGGGTTCACCAAACTCGTTCCCTCAGCAGCCATCCTCGTTTGGAGGAATGCCTAATAACAGTCTTAATATCGATTCTATCAAGGCCGAGACTCCTGGACCGAAAGCAAATGATTTCCAGTTTTTATACCAGAAACAGCAGCAAGCTATGCAGCAGAAACGTCCAATATCTCAAGAACCGCCAAGTGTGACTAGTCCTCAGTACGATCCACAACAGTACATGAATAGACAAATGGGCGTTCAGCAGCAGTCACCGGAGTCTTTACAACAAGAGCAGGAAAAACAACAACAACAACAACAACAAAATCAAACACAGCAGCAGCAGCAGCAGCAGCAACAACAGCAACAACAACAGCAACAGCATCCTTCTCATATGTTACAAGGTTCTCAGGTACAGGCGTGGTTACAACAGCTACCACCACAGGTTGCTCAAGCCATGATGCAAAAGTTTTCAGGTCCGCATATTAGTGTAATTTTCAAAAAACTAGTCACTATGGCTCCAGAACAGCAGCAATTGTTTTTCAAAAGAATTCTGACTCCTAGTCCGCAGGGCCCTCGACCCGGCAACATGCCACAACCAGGGTCTCCGGGACCAGGAATGCAACAACCAAACATGACGCCTCAGCAGCAGCAGCAGCAGCCAAGAGGCCCTAGTCCTGTCCAACCTCAACAGGACCAAATGCAACAGGTGCAAGCCCAGCAGCAGCAGCAGCAGCAACAACAACAACAGCAGCCCCCAACACAGGCGCCACCGCAAATTCAGCCGCCGCAACAGCTTCCACAACAGCCTCCGCAACAGCCTATGCAGACAGGACAGACACAGCAGTCTTTACAGCAGATGTCACAAGATAATCGCCCAGGACCTCATGGTATTCCTCCTAATGCTGGGCCCGGCGTCCAAGGCGCTCCTCCTTTAGCTCTACCCAGGGCCGAGATTTTCATGAAGTCGCTTGTAGAATTCATGATGAAACGAGGTACGCCAATCAGTGGATACCCAGTAATATCTGGCCGGAAAATTCATTTCTACAGTTTGTATGCTGCTGTATCGAGGCTAGGAGGCTCTGCTCGAGTCAACCAGCAGCAGCTGTGGCTTACAGTTGCCCAATTATTGAATCTTCCCCCTCAACCCGAATTCATACAGGAACTTCCTGTAATTTTCCAGCAACTTTTACAACCGTTTGAGGAAGCTATTTTCAATGCTCAAATGTCACGTATGAATGCTCAGCAGCAACAGCAACAGCAGCAGCTACCGCAACAGGAGAAGCGTGATTTACAGGAGAAACTAGAACCTCAGCATCAACAGCAGCAGCCACGGCAGCAGAGAATGTCATTAGGGTCTAATGGATCACCGCCACCACCTCAGTCTCCAATGGATTTACAAACTGGAAACATGAAAGCTTCTGGTGGTTACATGAAATCCCCATTACAGACACAGAACAGCTCTGATTCATTACAAAATAGCAAAGTGCCGTCTCCTGTTTTTAAACAAAACCAGGCTGATCCAGCTAAACGGGTGCGAAAGACGTCAGGAGCACGCAGTCAACAACCCAAGCCTAAACCCCAGCCTCAACAAAAGCCAGTGATGCATCTTCCACAGCAGCAGCAACAGCCACAACCTCAACCGCCGTTGCCAAAGGCTGAGCTGAATACTCCTGGCAGTGCCATTGAACAAGATAAAAACATAGGTCTTACGCAAATGGTTGCTAATGAGAATTTGATGCCTGCTCCTGTAGCTGGGCCCCCGCCGGTGGTTGAAATTGATCCGTTGTTAACTCTCCCAAGGGACGATAACAAGAACTACCTACCTAGACGACGAGGACTTCAACGTATTGGTGGTATTGATATCAGGTTTCTCAATGGCATTGGCGGCCAGATTGATGAGGATTCACGAATGTTTCCGTTCCCCAATGATCTGGGTACTGTAAATATCCATGCACTTATAATGAGTCTTCGTTCAAAAATATCTGCAGAAGTACGTCAGAGCCTTGATAAACTGGCTGTGATGGCCTGTGACCCGCGATGCTACTTGAGTTTGCACGAGTCTGAGGGGTTACTCACAGCGCTGTGCGAGATTGGATTGGACGTTTTGGACAATATCTACAAGGGAAAGGCCAATTCGCCTACTTTGTGCGATGAAGAAGGCAGTATGAAAGTCGTTGATGTACTTGCGGAACCATACGAGGGAAATTTGATCGATAAGATCTTTGATGAAGTAAAGAAAGAAAATGGTAACGAATTTTCAAGTGATGATTATGTTATCCAGGTGGATAGTTACACCGGTAAACCCATCCGCAAATATTTCGCTGAAAAAAATGAACGAGAAGATAACGACAATAATGATATGGATGTTGATAGCGATGATAATGATATTTTTAACGACGAAAGTGCCGAACGGGTTGCTTCTCTTACTCATAGTTCAAGAAACAGCAGTGTTGACGGGCCAGATCTTGGACAATACTTTGGGTACACCAATTATTTTGACCTTGTTTCTGAAGCTCGAGAAGAACTCGACGAATTTAACGTGGATCTGCGTCCTGAGGTTGAACAGTTTTGGATTTCTCGAGGTGTTGATCGTTTGTTATTGATTTCCACTATACTTCGTGGACTCTCTTTTTTGGAACCTAACCGAAGTGCGATAGCCGAGAACCCAATTGCCAAACGGTTTTTGTTTAGGCTGTTAGGGGCGTTGGCTGAGAATAAAGATATGATGGTGACCCGAAAACGAGTGTTAGATATTAGTAAGGATCTTATTGTGATATTTTCCAATATATCATTGTTTCTGGCATTGGAATCACCCAAACAAGGATTTTTACTATTACTATTCTTGTTATCATTTTCACCTGCCGATGATCCATTTATCTACTCTCCGGAATCTAATTCCGAACCAACGCTATCGTTTGGTGAATACATCCCCTCAGTACACAGGTATATGCCTCTTGCTGTTGATGCATTGGCCAAGTTGTTACCACGCGACCCTCCCAACTACGAGATCTTGAAATCTATTTTACTGGGCACATGCACTGACCCTGAATATATTTCGCTTCGTAAAAGGCTTGAACATTCACCAGTGTTCACCAATGGCGGGCATTACCGAGAGTCATATCCATACGAGTTTCTCACCAGAACTTTTGGGTTTGTGATCTCAGCAGTGCCTAATACAGATTTTAGGGTGATACCTCATGCACTTGATCTCAGGAAACCGCTTCTACACGAAGCTCTTTTGGTCGCTGAACGTCTTGTACAGATGGTACCCGACATATCTGCTGATACTATTGACCAGAGGTTCAGAGCATCGTCAGCTGAGACTGGCAACACGCCTGATATCACTGGAGGAAATGACACAGAGACCACTACGGATAGCGTCAACCTTAAGTATAATCTTCCGTTGAAATGGTTGTCAGCACAGGACGGGTTCGGACCGACTCTTCTTCGTGCCGCATGCGCTCTTGGTGCAATCGTGACTGGACAGGCCGTAGGCGGTAACAGACGCTCAGAGGACTCTAACCCGTTTTCAAAGATCACACAAAAAAGTATGCTTATCTTGCGTAGTCTGTGCCAAAAGGCTATCAACTTTGAGCTAGCTGTGCAGTTTTCGTCTGATGATGCGAACAGTGGTTCTTTGCGTGACGATAAAGAAGTCGCTGTACAAGTTTTCAACAAACTGCCATCGGGTGTGCTGCCTAGCACTGAGGCGTTACTAGGCGCAGTGCTTGCCAGTGATATGGACAAGTATGTTCTACTGGAGCTCTGTAACTTCTGCGAAAATACCAAATATTGGTCATAATATTAACATAACTTAATAAATACTAATACTAATAATTACAGTAAAACTAGTCGTAAATAATTCGAAGAGTCTTATTATGGATTGCGAAGGTTCTTTGTGAAAAAGTTTATAATCTTTCTAGCAGCTTCGTCACCCACAATCTCTGAAAGCTGCTTATGCGGCATGACTGATAATGTCCGCAAGTTTGGTACCTGGTTAGCAATATACCGGTAGTTTTTCGCATCTATCCCGGGGATACTGCGGAGCATGTCCAAGGCGTCATGGTTCCACACTTTGGTGCCCTCGTCCTGCGCCGTCAAACCGTACTTTGCGCATGTCTCCGGGTCAGGCTGTTCCAGCTCGGACGCCTTCAATGATTCAAAAATCTGCGACGTTTGGAACGGGCTCGAAGACCATATGATTTTCAGCTTGGGGAACGTCAGTAACAGCAGCACCAGTTTTTGCTGAATAGCGTCACGCAGCACTTGCGAAGACGCCTCCTTCTCTTGTATACGACCGTAGTTGTGACCTGGCGCATCGCCAAAGGGCTCAAGAGAAAACGAACTAGCCTGGTCAAACTCAATGAGCAGCGTCGGTAGCTCGTAGTACCTGAACATGGCCTCGCACTGGGTGACAAGTCGCCCATCGCGGAAACTGGAGATCAAATCGGTGACAGACTTACGTTCGACTGCTATACGAGGAGACAGTACGTAGTCAGCAACCGTTAACACCACAGGCACGGGGAATATCCGGCGTTCATGGAGATAAAAGGGTAACGATGATCTGAACTCACGCATGTCAACGATGACCCTGGGCATATCTTCTAAAGCGTTAACTGATCCTCCGGCTATACGCGTGCTGATAGATTTCAGCAACCCGCCGCTGCCGGCTGTTATACCAGTACCACCAAAAACCGACTCCTGTATATCGTCTTCAGTACTTAGCACAATCGGCAACGACGCCTTTTCCTTAATGATACGCGTATATGAGTCCTTTTCGCGTCGTACAGCGCTTAGGTACTGCTGTTCTTCAACCGAGTCTCCATAGTACATGAAATACGTTGTCATCTGCGGCCGGCCTAACAGCCGTTCCGTGGCATTGTAGACTTCTATACGTCTCACAAAGGCCGGATCTGGCTCGTAGACCACCACGCTACATGGACGTATGTCCTCCAGCAAACAATCGTCGCTCTCGTCGTCAAACTGCTCAATGAGTATTTTGCCTGTCAACAGCTGGATAAAGTATGGGTTTTTAGTGTCTTCTTCGTCCACAAATGCGTTAGGCTCCAATACTCGCTGTGATAAAATCTCTATATCGTTCGTATCGTCGTTGTCGTAATGGGTAGGCACTCCGTGAGGAAAAGCTGCAGAGGTAGCTGCGACAACGCTACCACCCCTAACTCTTCGTCGTTTGTTTATGGGCCGTCCACCATTAGTGTGGGGCTGTTCGCGACTCGTGTCACTAGGCGTGCTGGTATTGCCACCGCTATTACCATTCCCTGACTCAGTTGGCGCCGGCGGACCGCCACTAGATCGTAGAGATGATTTTGCAACTTTCATTATCCGTTTCCATTCAATGTACTCTTCAAGCTCGACGGATAAGTATTTCTGGAAATCGTACTCGACGGTATCATCGGTGTTAACAATTTTCCTCACATACTTGAAGATACGGTTTAGTTGTCGTTCAGCAGATTTATCCTTACACATTATAAGTATAGGCCCATTAAGAATTTGGCTTGTACTTTGTATTTCATCAATGATTGTCAACAGGTGATGCCATTTGGGTAGTTCTTCACGGAACTTACCCGATGACCCTCGTTTACCGTAAACCCGTTCTTTCCCCAGGGCAAATACTGTATTTGCTGCATCCATTACTATCCATGGCGACTCGCTTTTCATACCATTGGCTTGCACTGTATTAGCAACAATAATCTCCTCCAGCGATTTGACAAACTCAACGCTATCGTTCCTAGACAGGTCGTCAAGCAACCGTTTTAGCGTACCCACGTCGTTGATCAGCTGTCGGGTAGACCAATTAACCCTATGCATGATAGGACGCACCTCCGCACGGAGGACTCGAACAAAGTCCGTGCTGATAACGTTATCAACTGACCAGTGACCTGTATCAATTGTAGATATGCCTCGCTTAATTTCGGAAAGACATGCTTGGATCAGCTCAAGAATAGCTGTTTGCATTTCGCGCATCATTGGCGACATTTCCACGCGCACTTCCACAACACTTTCACGGGACTTCTCTTGAGACTTGTAATCAAGCCCTACCAGACTTTCAATAGTCCTAACATGAAACCGAGGCCATATAAAAGATTTTCTGACCCGTAACTGTTTCATGGCCCGAGACAATGGTGAATACCCGCGTGATAGTCGCTCAGGCGAGTCAGACAAAGCCTTAACAAACCCTTGTTTGTTACGCTGTCTAAACAGCTTCAAGATAAATTCCTCCGTGCTATGATCGTGCTCTACTATCCTGTGAGCATTCAGTATTACTATACCGGTAACTTTCGTGCAGTCAATAGCTGTAGAGAGCATGTCAACGATGAGTATCCGCGAGGTAATGGAAAAAATACCTCCTTCCTGGTACAGCTGGATACGGCGATTAGAAGTCATGCTGTCGGTATTCACAACAGTCAGTCCACGCAAGCGCGAAGGAGTAGACAAAGTACTACCTACAATGTTGTGTATTTTGTCAATCTGTTCTTGCAATCGTTCGTTTTGGGCCTCGGTGGCACCGATCAGTATCACCAGGTTTGAGTCGCCCGTCCGCGCAGCTGCCATATCCATTGCATGCAAAAGATTAGCAGTGATAGGTATTAGCCCCAATCCTGGACCAAGCACCAAAAGTCCATCTTCTTTCAGTAAGTTGTTTATAATGCGGTGCTGGTAATTCAATGGCAATGTAACCTGGATCGCTTCTTGGCCACCCTCATCCAAACTAATTCCACCCACCAAAGGCTTAGTTTCCGTTACTGCGCCTTCATTGGTACTGGTAGGTGGAATCAAAGGTTCAGTAGCACCAGATTCAGATGGTTGTTCATTTTCGGTAGTTAAATCAGGCTTAACGTCTTCGGTTTCTTCGTTGTCCGAATACTGGTTATCGCTGTCATCATCGTCCAGAAACAGTGACGATTTAGCCATTTTTGAATTATGATCCCGCAATCTCACCTCAATGTAGACCACTTATACCACATATATACCGGCTGTTTCAAATACAAACAGGGTATAATCCATGTAAAACGGCCAAGTTCACAGCTGCTCAAGCACAAATCTAAAATTTCCACGCGCGAAGGACGAG
Source organism: Groenewaldozyma auringiensis (assembly GCA_030574195.1). Taxonomy (NCBI): domain Eukaryota; kingdom Fungi; phylum Ascomycota; class Dipodascomycetes; order Dipodascales; family Trichomonascaceae; genus Groenewaldozyma; species Groenewaldozyma auringiensis. Next base: position 33,963 of record JAJMEP010000065.1, read on the forward strand.
TATAATATATTATAGCCGCGTCGTGGATGGCAATCGTGAATTTAGTCACCACCAGCCGTGCATAGTCGGCCAACCCCAGATAGCGCTAACCGGGGACTCAAATCGGTGGTCACCCTACATTGCACTATAGGTAGTAGAACTAGTAGACCTCGGCGGATGTTCCGTATACGTTAAAACTTTTATCGATAATAATTCTTCCCTTGTGACAACTCCAGGGTGTACCATATACGAATATTTTGAAGGAGTTGACTGCCTGAAGGGCCTCAATTGATATTGATTGTATATTACGAGAATGGCTGCTCCACAAGTATCCACGACAGTCAAGGAGCTTATTGCTTCCGTGAAGCCTGGAAGTTCATATTTCTCGTTTGAAATCTTCCCACCCAAGACCAAAGCTGTAAGATACATTTCAGAAAAGTGATTTTTGACGAACACAACGCTAACGTATACTAGGGGTTAATTAATTTTAAAGCGCGGTTAGAGCGTATGGTTAAGCTTGGTGCGTTATATGTTACTGTTACATGGGGTGCGGGTGGATCTACTGCTGAGAAAAGTCTTGAACTAGCTGCTATATGTACACAAGAATTCAAAATACCCACTGTACTGCATTTGACATGCACGAACATGGACCGGGCTATTTTGGACAAGGCTCTGGCTCATGCGAAGGAGATTGGCGTTAGAAATATTCTGGCCTTACGGGGCGACCCACCTCGAGGCCAGGAATACAAAGTCAGCGAAGATTCTGACAACGAGTTTACTCATGCTGTTGATTTGGTCAAGTACATAAGAAAAAGCCACGGGGACTATTTCTGCATTGGTGTAGCAGGGTATCCCGAGGGACATAGTGATGGTCACTCGTCAGTGGAGAAGGATTTCAAGAAAGATTTACCGTATCTTATAGAAAAGGTGAGTGCTGGTGCTGATTTCGTCATGACACAATTTTTTTATGACGTTGACAAGTTTTTGGACTTTGAAACCACATATTACTTTACGAGCGAGCTTAAGGATACCCCACTGATTCCCGGGCTAATGCCTTTGAATACTTACCAGTCTTTTGTGCGAGCGTCCAAGCTGAGCGGGTGCATAATCCCACCGACCATGCTTGAAGATCTCCAGAAAATACCCGTTGGTGACGACGAACAGGTCAAACAGTACGGTGTAAAATATTTAAGCAACATGATCCAAGAGATCAGAACCAAGACCAAGGGGAAAATCTCCGGGTTCCATTTTTATACTTTGAATCTTGAAAAATCAGTAGCCCAGATCTTAGAGCAAAGCGAGTTACTAGTCTTGCCCGAAGACAGCTATGATACCAGCGCAGCGACAGTTACCAGCAAAAGCGGAAACGTCAGCAGTCGAGATGACGAATGTGCGATTTCAGAGGATGACAACGAGAATAGCAGTGTTTCCACTTTAGCCGCACGAAAACTCTCTACCAGACGTCGGAAATCATCAGTGCTATCACAGAACCGACTGATTGTAGACAAAGCCAACACACCCGAAGTGGATGACGTGGTCACCGAAAAGGGCGCCGTTTCTCTGCAGAGCGTTGATAACACCGACGAGGCCACCGCGCTGGCAATTTCTTCAGGTGAAGGTGTACTTGGTCGCGAGGCCAACTGGGATGATTTCACCAACGGTAGATTCGGTGACTCACGGTCACCAGCTTTTGCATTCATCAACGGCGGATACGGTCCCACCATCCATGTCGACTACGCGAACGCGCACAGACTGTGGGGGTACCCCGTGGACGAGAAGGACATAACATCGCTGTTTGTTCGCCATATCACATCTGATCTTGAAGAGCTTCCGTTTTCGCAGGGCGAACAAGGTCTGAGCCCTGAGACAGCTTTAATCCAGGAAGAGCTTATCCAGCTGAATGAGCGCGGGCTATGGACGCTTGCATCGCAGCCTGCAGGAAACGCTGTAAGCTCCAACGACAAGATCTTCGGCTGGGGTCCTACGGGCGGCTGGGTGTTCCAGAAGGCGTTCGTGGAGTTCTTTGTCAGCGACGAAACATGGAAATCGAAACTGAAGCCATTACTGGATGGACTAGGGCCAGATGTCGTGTCATACTATGAAAGCACTGTAAATGGCGAATTGAGCACGAATTTGGCCTCGCCAGACGCGAAAAACGTCGTCACCTGGGGTACGTTCCCTAACCGTGAAATTGTACAAAGTACCATCATCGAGCAAGAATCGTTTTTGGCATGGAGAGATGATGCCTTCAAGCTGTGGGAACAATGGCAAAGGGTTTACGAACCATCCACAGCTTCGTATAAGCTACTTGGCCATATCCATGATACTTATCATTTGGTGTCTGTCATACACCACGACTACATCAACGAGAGCTCTTTATGGGATGTACTATCAGGATTGTAAAAAAAAAGATAATCAAACAAACCCCGTTTACTCTATAGCAAATACTAATATGAATTTGATGATGATAGAAATTAATACTTACAATTTTTAGATACTTACAATTATTAACTTGCCCTGAGCCGGTTTTGACGCTTAGGTTTAGATTTGACAGGTTTGGCGCTTACTGACGTAACAAGTGATTCTAACTCTTGCATAGTGTACCGTTTGACCAGTGTTACACCATCAGTATCAGCGGTACTATTACTATCAAAGCAATCAATGCATATAACATCATCGTCTTTTGAATGGATCCTTGACACATATGCCATGCAACTGCACTTACTGCAGTAATACTTTGATTCGTCTTTGTAATCGTACGACACCGTTTTGATCTGTAACCCGGTTTTGCTCAATTTAGAGAGTTTTGCCCTTTCATCGGAGATAACTGCTTGCAGCAACGGTATCAAGTAAACCAAAATGCTGTTCTCGCTATCTTCAGTCTGCTTGTTTCCGCTGTTCAGCGCCTCTTCGCCACCGTTTTCGAACCCGCGGCGGTGTCGTTCTGATAAGATATGTCTAGCAGCGGCTATCACCAGCATCTCGTGAGAGAAAATCGGCATGCGGTGCGTTTTGCGGTACTTGATAACTGCGTCTCTACCAAAGGGGATCCACTCTGGCGGAGCAAAATTAACAGCCTCGTTGTAGTTGAACCCATGGTTAAACCCGGCATGATACGCGTTAGGAAATGTCACTATGAACTGGCCAGCGCGCTGATCAACAGCATAACACGGCACGTTCTTCGCACGCAGAACCCACGGCGGAATCATTGTAGCACGCTGGTACAAGATATCCGGCTGTTTGTCAAACAGCTCTGGCACGTATTCTCTTGATGCCTGTTCGAAAGCGTCAGCAGCAAACCCAGGTATCCCGTACCAAGTCTTTGTATCGCCGAAATGCTGGTAGTTTATTGAATACGTGTAGTGGTCTTCGCTGTGCCAGCAGAACGCCGAGAAAAACATCCCCACGTACGCCCAGGGAGTAGTTACTCCGCTGATATCGTCTTGCAGGTACTTAAACAGCGAACTAGAATGGTACGGCAGATTCACCAAGTTCCAAGGATCGCGCGCGTATTCACCGCCTTCTTTGTACCCCACGGGGAACCCACTACCAAGTTCGTCGCACTTCAAGTCTGCGCCGTACTCGACGGATATGCGGCTTTTGACGTCGTCAATGTGTTCCCATAACCTGCTTTCCACGAGCGACTCTATCAGGTACCGGTACGAGTTGTAGTCGAGATCGGCCACATTGGGAAATTCACGTCGCAGGTAATCACTTCTGAACTTATCTGCCATTTCCTGAAACTGCTGTAATGTGTAATTCGCACCTTCGTCGAATAAAAACTGTAAATCGCCTACAAGACATTCAGGACAGTACCATTCTTGGGTAGGTTCAACCAGGCTCAACGAGATACTTATGCAGTCTTTGTGGTACACGTCTTCACACTCAATGCATTTGAATCCTCGTTCGTCAGATTTCAAAGTATGCCTGCATACTTTGCAACTGTCTTCACTATCTTCACTGTCACTGTCATCTTTATCGTTATCATCATCGCTCACGTCTAATTCTTCGTAATCTGATGGACGGTAATTCAATTTCCTTCTCCGCTTCGTTCTTTTGGGTATATTTTCATCATCAGAGTCATAATTTTCTTCATTTACATCTGGGGTAGGCAACCCTTTAAACACCAGTTTAAGTTTCGACACTGGTTGCTCGTCTTGCACGCTTTTAGACTTCATGGTTGGCGTCGACGGAGGGCTACTCATGCTGTAATTGACACCACGGGCCCTGTTACCCTGCAACAGCTCAATGTACTCCTCGTACGGTCGTACAACATCGAGGTAGAGGAACCTGAGTAACCGCGCCGTGAAGGAATCGTCTGGCTGGGACAGATCTAAAGACGCCAGTATGGTGCCCCACTGGTTGCGTGCACACACTTTGGCGTACCCGCCGTACCGGTCGACGGTCTGCTTCAAAGTGTACATGTTGACCATCCCGTTACCGACAATCGGGTACTGGTCAATGACCTTGCCCGTGCGCTGTTTGTGGAACCGTGCCATGCGGCGGACCCAGTCCATTGTGGTGCGTGTGAGCGCGCCCATAGCGCTCAGCGTCTGCTTCCGGGTATGGAACTCGAAATTTGGCACGTCCAGAGCAAACGGAGGCTGCCAATCGGCCGGAGGCACGATCTTCAAAATACCAAACTGTTCGCCAATCTGCGCATGCCGTTTAATGAACTCATAAGGGTCCTTGAACTCGTCGGCCGTAGGATAAAGAGTGGGCGCTTCCAACAGATTAAATGGCCGGTCGTACTTGGGTGTCTCTATGTATGACCACGTTGGCTTGGTATCCACCGTAGGGTGCAAACCTTCAGGTACCTTTGTTCGAGAACCCATAGTCTGCGGTGGTGGTGGTAAACTAGTAGCCACTGGACCAGCGATAGTAGCCATTGTGTGACTGACCTGATTTTCTCCAAGCCGCCAGGTCGGATTCTTCGGTATAGTACCACTGGGTTAAAGATGTAGGACTACAGCTTGGGTGCAAGAGAAATGAAATTTTGGTAAACTTTTTTTTTATTTTTTTTGTTGCCTTTCTTTTTTGGCTTTCTGGAATCTGTACCATTTGATTTATGATCAACCTATTAAGATTACCGTCGTACATCAATTAAGTGATCCAAATCATTGTATGTGCATGCAGATAAGAGCTAAGCGGGCGTTTTAAGGTTTTCAGGTCAACCACCACACACTATGATTAATTATCAGAACCATAATCAGATCGTACCAGTATACGTACTCTAGTACTCTAGTGTAAACTTTACTGCTACTCTTTCAGCTAGTAATAGTTTGAACGAACGAATATTTTCTTTGAATTATCCACAATGTCGAGTTACACTTTGGGCTTTCTGGGATGCGGTACTATGGGATCAGCAGTTCTTACTGCCGTTCTCAAGGCAGTAAAGGCCAACGACGAGCCACAATTTCTTCCCGGCAAGATCATTGCCAGTGTCAGTTCTGAAACTTCCAAGGAAAAACTGGTAAAGAAGTTTGGGTCTGATATAGAAGTGGTCACCGATAACAAGTACTTGGTATCTAAATCTGATATCGTTGTAATTGGACTCAAACCGTTTTTGGTAGACAAAGTATTGACCCCATTGACTGGCGACCATTACGCGGGCAAAGTGTTTGTGAGTCTTGCTGCTGGGAAAACCATTGCTCAATTGAACGGGTATTTCCGCAGTGTTCCCATTTTCCGAGCAATGACAAACACTCCCGCGACTATAGGGCACGGCATGACCGTTATATCGCCCAGCATTGATTCAGAGAAATCAGATCAGGTCAAAATTATAGAATGGATCTTCCAACAATCTGGTAGAGTTCTTTTCCTCGATGAAAAACACCAAGACGTCGCTACCGCTCTGTGCGGCAGCGGACCGGCGTTCGTTTACCTCATGATGGAGGCACTTTGCGACGGTGCTGTACGTATGGGACTGCCGTATGGTTTGGCTCGTGAATGCGCTGCACAGGTAGTCAGCGGCGCCGGCCAAATGGTGCTCCAGTCTGGCGAAAACCCTGCGGTACTTCGCACATCCGTATGTACCCCCGGTGGGACCACTATCGGAGGGTTACTGACACTGGAAGATAAAGGTGTTCGAGGCGCTATTGCGCGCTCAATCGAAGAAGCCACCAATATTGCAACAAGTCTCGCCAAAAAATAACCACCTAGTAGTAATAGTAGTACCTAGTAATGTAAAACAAATAAATCAAGTCGTTTTTTTTAATTCTTGTTTCAACTTTGTTATCATTGTTTTAACTTTTAGTAAATCCAACTCTTTAATACATCCACCTAGCACTTGCACACAATTTGGCAGTAACATTAGTACACCACGCTGACAGTGCACGTTACTTACAATGATCTTTGTACCTAGCTTTGTATCAGCGTTCAAGCCTTGTATAGGTCTTACTGTCAAGGCGTACATGAGGTCGCCTTTAGTGTCCTGTACGGTTAGCTTGTACATATGGTAGCCCTTATTGGTAGTATTGGCAGTACTGCCATTTGGAACAGGATCAGGCTCGTCAGTGCCATCAGTACCGTCGTCCTCGGGAACAACGATCCCGCGATGGCTCCTAGAGCTTTCAGACTCCAGCTGGTTTTCCAAAGACTCAAGCAAAGAGTACTTCGATACTGATATGTTGAATATCTCAAGGATCTGTACTAGTACAGGCCCCCGCACAGTTGTACTGTCAATAGTGAACAGCGACGACGCGTTCAAAGAGTTACGCGCCGCCGTGCCTACTGCGCCAAAGAATACCGTAGGCACCACCTTAGTTATATCATTATCAAGCGAGCTCTTTGACATTGTAGACTCGCCTGTGTCAGGTACACATCAAGCACAAGACAGCAGGTGTTGTAGATGAACGGGGACAAAAAAAGTTTTTTTTGCCTTAGATCGAAACCAAACGCGTTGACGCGTTAAGGGTAAACACGGTGATCGATCTCAGGTCGAGAGATCAAAACATTTGACTCTCGAGACGTTTGTAAGATCTCAGCGCTCAACGTTTTGTTGTTGTTTACCGTTTATACCCGGAAAAAGATACCGTTACAGTACAAGATACTTTTGCAATATACCAAACTGATACTAATTAATACCTTGCGTGGTTAGTGACCAGTAGTGAAGGATGTTTCGTAACAAGAAATTCAGGTCTGCAAAACCCACTACCGCGAAGCTCGCCCCGGCGGCGGTTACAAAAACTAATACCACTGCAACTAGGAATGACGGAGATACCTTTGACAGAGCCATCCGACTGAAGAAAAGTACCTTACTGCTGTTTTTCTTGTTTTTTTCGCTAATACTTTTGGAGATCATCTAACCTAATACCCTGTCTTTACCTGAAACACACAGATTTCTATCATTATTATATCAATTATTACCGTTCGTTTAAAGATGGGCATGAGACCCCGCTACGTTTGAGACGCAGTACAATATCCATCAGAGATTTTGAGATTGGCACCCAAATAGGCCAGGGCAGTTACGGAGACGTTTTTACGGGTACTTACTTGCCTACTGGAGAAGTGTGTGCTATTAAAATGATATCCAAGAAACTGATCACACCTGAGGGGATTAATTCTCTTCTTACGGAACAGTCTGTTCTAGCTGAAGCCAAAACACTGGAACTTAGTTGTAATAATCTGATTTCGTTGCTTTATTCTTTTCAGGACCCCTTCAATTTTTATCTTGCCATGGAGTATGCCCCCGGGGGAGATTTCCGGTCATTTCTTATGAACTATCGTCGGGTTGAGCCTAAGATTGCAAAGTTTTATTTTCGACAAATGGTGAAAGCCGTTCAGCAAATACACCGCATGGGGTATATTCATAGAGACGTCAAGCCAGAAAATTTCATTGTATGTGCAGATGGTCGGTTAAAGTTGGGGGACTTTGGGTTTGCGTATGGGAACCATGGGATCAAATGTCTTGAACTGCTTGACCAAGAGTTGACCCAACTGACTGGGAACTGTTTGAAAAAGCTTGACCCGCTTTTTTCTTACGAAAGGTATGTTCCGGGGCACTGGAGCCGGGATCGCAAAGGTACGATGAATTATCTGGCACCAGAGGTCCAGAGAGGTAGTTGGTACACGTACTCTGTTGATTTTTGGTCCTTAGGCTGTTGTTTATTTGAAATGCTATGTGGGGTAGTACCAGTAGGGTTTTACCACGTACCGTACGAATTGTTTAGTGATATCCGTGAACACATTATCCCTCAAGAGATTTTACCAGCAGGGTTACAGGCATGGTCTTTACTTATAAAACTACTAGTACCTGTTGATTATCGAATCAAAACCGCTTATGATATACTTGAAGACAAGTACTTTACTGATACGTATGGCGAGAATGATAATGTTGACGAGAACGGGGAACTCAAAGCGCCGTTTACTCCGACTTTAGAATCACCGCTAGATTCAGGGTACTTTGATGATTTCACTACTGAAGAGAGCAAAGCGAGATGTTCAGATATTATTAGTCAACGCAAGGATTTAGTCAAACGGGCAGTAATAGCGAATTCCACAGTGGCAAAATTCAAACCACACATTCAGGGGTTTGAATGGAGGCGATAAAGTAAATAAAACAAATCAAATCAAAACAAAACAATTGTAACTAAAAAAAGTATGATAATAAAAAAACAATATTGTTATATAACAGTTCTCTAAAAAAAATTGAGGGCACCCTGGTTACCGCACATTATATATTCATGCTGAAAACTGGGGCAAATGATCATGATGAGGTTTCAGGATTAGCTGTGGTAGAAGAGGCTGGGGTTTCTTCCTCAGTTGGGGCAGCGGCGGCTTCACCGGTAGAAGGAGCCGGAGTTTCTGCGGCGGTACCCATTTCAGCGTCAACATCAGCAGCAGCGGCAGCGTCGTTATCACCATCCTGTTGAATCGTTTCCAAGTCATTTTGCCAGAAGGTGAGGTTATCTCTAAGCAGCTGCATGATCAAAGTAGAATCACGGTAACTTTCCTCGGAGAGCGAATCTAACTCAGCGATAGCATCATCGAAGGCCTGTTTGGCGAGGTGACAAGCACGAGCAGGAGACCCGAGAATCTCGTAGTAGAATACACTGAAATTGAGAGCCAAACCCAAACGAATAGGATGGGTAGGACTGAGTTCAGTCTGGGCGATATCAGTTGCCTTGCGGTAAGATTCGAGAGAATCTGAAGCGGCCTTCTTTCGTTTATCATCGGTAGCAATTTCAGCAAGGTATCTGAGGTAATCACCTTTCATCTTGTAGTAAAACACTTTTGATTCTCCGGATTCAGCCTTGGGAAGAAGATACTTTTCTATAACTTCCAACACGTCGCTGCAGATCTGGTCAAGTTCGGCCTCAATCTTACCCTTGTATTGTCTAATCATGTCAACATGATGCGACGCATTTCGGGCCTCCTCCTTCTGCTCAAGAGACAAAATCAGTCTCCATGAAGCTCTACGGGTACCGATGACGTTCTTGTAGGCAACAGACAAAAGATTTCTTTCATCGACGGTTAATTCTTCGCCAGATTTGGCCACGGCCTTCATATACTCCACCATTTCGTCATAACGCTCGGTCTGTTCGCACAGACGCGCCAAAAATGTATTAGTTTCTCTCTACATGCAGTGTTAGAACGACGCGTCAAAGGAAAAAAAAAGTCAGGGTTCTCTTGAGAAAAGAAAAAAAAAAACAAAAAAACAACAGATGGAAGAAAGGGGAAAATAGAAGAAATTCAAAACACGGAGACATATAGAAAAAAGTGGAGCAAAGCATAGACAATCCAGTGCTCATAAGCTTCGTTTCTTTCATCTCTATTCTCAATTCAAGAAAGCCAGGACAGGTACTTACCTCTGAAGACATGTTGAAGAGGAAAGAGTAAGGATAGCGGAGAGTGGGAAAAAATGGGTTAGGGTTGTAAAGGTAAAAAAATATAATAACAGAGATTATCGTGTCTGCGTGGCTACCGTCGACTGTAAGTAGTAGAATGGGAGGAAATAGAGCTAGCGGGTGGTGGATGTATCGAGATCTCTCTCTCTCTTTACATTGGGGCAAATTGTTTATACTTACTACCATCAGTTATTTTCTGTTACTACGGGCTATCACTAGTTACTATCAGCTATTTCCAATTATAACCAGTGATAACCAGTTATTACCATTCATCAATGGAATAACTGTTCCTATAAACGTTATTTGATAGTTTCTTCTTCTTCTTCTTCTTCTTCTTCTTCTTCTTATTCCATTCTTTCTGAGTGAACTCGGCAAAAGTGTGGACTTGGTAGCCGTGCGTTGAGTCCGTGCTTTCTTCCCCTCCCCCTACTGTATCAACAGCGTACGTATGTTTACACACACACAATATTGTATGATATATATCGTATGTTAACACTAAGTAGCACTAGATTTACGTACGAAATTGCACTCTTTCAGCCCAGAGCTACCGTATCTACACACCACATACATTCATCTACACTCATCTACACTCATATGTTCATTCATTCATTCATTCATTCATTTGCAGATATTTGTCGCCCTTTCACAGCGCGGACTTTGTATCTGCGAGCAGAATAGCAGAGCCCTTCGCTGTATTTGATTGGAAGAGGCTCAGATCGATCTTGAATTAGCGCACGCGCAATTGCCACACACACAAATGTGTATTTGCTTTTTACATTTCATTTTGTTGTTATTTCTTTTCTTTTTTTTTGTTTTTGTCATGTTCTTATTCGCTAATCATCTGCTTATGTAATATTACCATACTTGCTTACCTAAGTTTTTTTACTGTATTTAAGCTCCTTTGTTTTTAGGTGTACGGTATGTGTACGTATGTACATGTGTGATTGCTCTGGCTACTACAACTTAGGTCTTGTGTTGACAAAATGCACATTAATGATTCAACTATTCAATGGATGTATCTTGATTTATCTTGACTTATCTTTGGAACATTGGTATGATGCTGCTGTGTTTGAGTTCGAATGTCCAAGAGTTCGAAACCAATTTAGTCTTCGTTGCAGATAGTGATACCCTTGTAAATTACCTTGCTACTGATACTTTATGATACCGTTTCTATTAGTGAGTCTGAATTTCACCCTATAGGTTCATAGCTGACATCTGAGGAATTGCTTCCATATAAGATCTTGGATACTGCTGAAAGTGTCCAGTTCTGGAATACTTTGTACTGGTCCACGTCACCTCTAAGTTTCCAGACGCATTTTGTTTTGTGAACAATGTCCCAGGCTTTTTGAGTTTTCTCCGTGTCCACTTCATTAGTGCCATGATCGTTAATATTAGAATTGGATGCATCCGCTTGAATATCATTGGCGTAGTGCGCTTGGTGGAATAATGTTGGTGCTACTGAATAAGAAACGAGCTCGCCACCTCCGACCATTGAAAAAATTGCTATATCTACTGGTTGGTCATAATCAATAGCATTTCTCAGCAACAGCTTCGCTGCTGCTCTTCTGCTGATAACATATCCAGTAGTACATACTGGTGCACGACTTTGGAACAATACTCTTTGATGCCTCAGTTCCTGC